>JAVQJG010018151.1:0-30504 GCA_036024015.1 Craterocephalus amniculus | reverse complement strand
ATGGACTCTGCGATGACAGCATCTATGCGCCCGTTCCCTGCAGGCATCCCGCTCGGCAACTACTCGACTCAAAGGAAGATGATTAAATTACAGCTCAGTTTTAAAGCTTGCCGCGTTTGATCTCGGCGGGGGCTCCGGCACTTATGAAGGAGTCGGGATGCTCTGATAGAGTCGGTGCCCGCAGATAAATAGGCCTACATTTTCATTTGTGTTTTATTTCCACCTCCACTAGTAGAGCAGAAGTACGCAGTGAGGATGTGAATCATTACAAACTGGCTCTGTTCACTTTGCTAGAAGCTGGTTGGACCCGTTTTCCCTCCAGAGCTGCTTTAATTCTTGTTATAGCTACATCCGATAAGGCGATGGAAACCTTCCTCGGAGGTTCTGCTCCATGAACGGGAGGTTCTGAGAATCTTAGCCTTCATTCTGTCTAAAGGCGAACGGGAGAATTGAAAGTTGCCCTAAAAATGGCCAATTTTTTAATATCTACAAATTCTACAGTTATAGCATATATTAGCAAGAAATTCCCTAAACCCATTGTAAAAAGTGTGCTTTGTGAAAACACCGGCCAGGTTTGGTGATAACTACAAACCACAGAATTTGGCATGACTTGCAGGAAGAATCCCACCGTAACGACATGACCGTCCATGACAACATCTCGCTGCTGTTTACTCTGGAATCTTAGTGAACACAAAATGTATGAGAGAGAAATTTAATAAAGACAGTAATGGACTGGTGGTACTGGTTGCAGCCATCTTTAAACCTGGGATCTCAAAGTCCTCTGCATCGTTCAAGTTCACTGTTCGGAAAAACGATTTCAAGAAATTTTTTCTGGCAAAAATTCCTTCAGAAACCGAATTCCAAGTACAACTGTAGGCACAGTTAGCCGACAGGAGGGGCACCTGCTGCTGTGCAGAGATCCTGTTCACATGGAACTAGTGCCTACTGGACTTCCTGTTGCCTGCTGTTGTGTGTGAAAATCCCAGTAAATACTCAGATGAAACACTCACTGATGTATTGAATTGCTGCCATGTGATTGGCTGATTAGATATTTGAGTTAATAATTAAAGAGGTGGGCCTAATAAAGTGGAAATTAGAGGGAAATGTGTCTACGCTTGCAGATCAATTACTCAAAACCACCTATTAATCACTTCGTATCAAAGCATTGTCAATTTTGTCCAGCGTCTCAAAGATGGTAATAAAGGTTAACTCAAAGCGACATCATTGCCTCTGTGTCCCTACTTGTTGTGTACTGTCCTTACTGCTTAATTAGAAACAGTGCTCTGAATTGAATCATGACACGAGCTGTCTTTTAGTTGCTTTTATTTCCATAGACCCTCACCGAACTACTTGGCGGAGGTTCAGTTTTTTCTCCCCGCTCTCCCAACTCACGTCATCACGTCGCAACGTAACTCAATCAAAACCCAGTACATGACATGTCCCTCTCTTTCTCAGAAAATGACATCAAAACAAGTCAAAACCATATTTTAAGTTTAAAAAAAAATCCATAGTTCTACTTTAAAGGGGAGAAATAATCAATTAACAATCAATAATGTGTCAATGTTTTCATTCCACGTCATTTTCAGTTAGCTATGAAGACAATATATAAAAATGTCTTTTACAAAGAGTAAAGCATCACTCTTTACTTGACTTGAGTTATTTTATGCTGGCCCAGTTTTCCCACCGTGCACTTTGTTCTGGAGCGGCATCAATAGGCCAACACTGTAAAAAAACGATAAACATGACTCGCAACTCACAAACCGTATTGACCAAAATTCTGTTTCTGCCCCAAAGTTCATACATGAGATTAGCTAATTTAATATTATTACTGCCTGAGAGGCAGACTCAAGTGGAAAAGGACGCGATTGCTTGTTATGGGATATAATCAGTTCTCAAAATAGCAACTTTAATTTACTGCATTTGGAACTTTAGTATCCAGCGCGGCTTATTGAATTTATACGAAACAGAGGCAAAGATTAAAAAAGATACTTCATCTTCCTTTTTTTTTTCAGTGATTCTCCAATGAATGAGATAAAGTCCGGTTCCCATTTCAGCAATTAGAATAAGACCAGAAAACTGACGAGCGTCTGAACCACACAGAGGTTTTAAAAGCAACTCTAAACTGTGACCTGAGCTCCTCAGACACACTGAATGGTGTGATCTTTGAAAGAGGCTGGATCTGCTGCGTGTCAGAGCTCTTCATTATTATCCTGGCTCAGTGATTCAAGCCTTGAGCACAGAGAACAAAACTCTTGCGGAAAGCTTGTTCCCGACGCGACAGGGCGCCGTGAAGAACAATAAAGGACGATTAGAGGTTGAGAAAAGCAAATAAATACATGACAGCCCAGCAACAAAGCCCACTGCGGATAAGAAGGAGAGTGAGGTTGATAGAGAGAAAGAAGAGGGAAAAGAAGCACTGATGAAAATAAGAAGTGAAGCTCAAAGGTAGAAAGGGGGTTGAGCGGATTGGAGGTGATGATGAGTGAAGAGCTGTACAAAGCAGTACATCTATGGGAAAGGTTTTAATGAGGCAGACATCGGTGTGTGTGTGTGTGTGTGTTTTCTCAACTGTGACACAGACACTCAGAAAAGCCTAAGCAATGATACTCCAAAACTTCCTGACTCCATGTGGGTGGGTGGGTGGATGAGATAAATAGATGTTTAGATGAAGATGATGCAAGTGTTAACAATCCGAGGCCTGTTGATCAGGAAAAGACAAATACACAACGTGATATGGAAGTTTGTTTGAAAAAGTTAATCTGGAGGTTAAATAAAGAAAAGAAAACCTAATGTGGAAAAACAAGCAGAGACCAAACTGTTTTCTTAAATGATTCAAATTATTACTTTGCCGATTGTTTCTTTTTAAAAACAATAACTGGGTCTGTTTCGCCAGACGCTGTTCCCAAGTCTTTACAGGAAGAGGTTTAGAGTTGTTGCCACCCTTAAGATGCGTGTCAGCTCTGTGCCCAGTTCAATGTTTTACCATTAATCATTTTCAAAACTGCAAGAAAATGGAGGGATCATGAGAGAAAAGCATGAAAGAACAAGTTCTGCAGCTGGATCTTGAGAAGAAACAATGCAGCTTACTTCCTCCACCGTCCACAAGGCTTTGTTTTTTTCCTGAGCAGCAGGAGGTCGGTAATTCTACTGCTGTTCTCAGTTGGATTTAACTTAAGCAGGCTCAAACAGGGGTAACGCTTGTTTAACAAGTGGGGGATAATACTGTGGTGGTTTCATGAGATCAAGACATCACAGTTAAACTGTTTACGGCATTACACGGCTATTCAAGAGATAATCAATAATGAGCCATTAGGGTAAGCTAATTAAGAAGGAAAAGAGAGCACCTGATGCTCTGAGGGGAAACTTCCACTTAAATGGAATCAGAAGCATACGTTTCTGAAAAAAACCAAAACAAAAACGTGATAAAAATTTGAATTGAGACTTTAGTTTTTGGCAGATCAGGTTAAGTGAGAAGAATAAAACTGGCTTTGTTACTCTTTAGCAGATAGGCAGATGATATTTTTTTGTCACATGAAAATTTGTTGATGCTGTTTTGAAACGAGAGCATCAAAGATAAGATGCTTATTCTTAAGTGCTCGTTCTATTTTGGTTTGAATATTAAAATTTATTTATAGATGAATTGCAACACAAGAAATGCAAGCACTAACTATAAATAAAATTGGCTATATGTTTGATTACACCAATAAAATGTAAAGAAAACTAATAGATTTTAGTGATAAAGTCATGATCAGTGTTTACACATTAACATTTACCAAGGCAAACAAGTGAAGTGACTCAAAGCCCTGCCTTTAAGGGACCCACAGGATCTCAGTACAATACAGCCCTCTAGTATGAATAATCTGGCAAATCTGCTTCTAGATGTTACAATTACAGCAGCAGAAAAAAAAAAGACACCAAACTATCTGCTTGTGCAACATTAAGTCCCTCTAACACCCACATCTACAGCATGACGCCACAAATAGAAGGCAATTAAGTTTTGTAGGTTACTTAATCAAATGTAATAAATGAAGGGATAAAAATAAATACAAACAATTCAGTTGAAACATCCATAATTGTACTTATCTCTTTTCAGTGATGCACGTTAACAAATGTGGAAGAGAAAAAGCTGCAGAAACGTGTCAAAAGATGTAACATGGAACTGAGGGAGTAAAAACAACTTTAACTTTCTTTCTGCCTGGCTCATTTAATTATGCTTTTTCATTTCTCTTTCAACCTTTATCTGTTAAGACTTTACAGCGTATACACAATAAATGATGAATGTGTTTGAATACATTATCATTACAAAAATCACTTCTAAAGCCCTCTTTGTATTCATGAACTTTATTTTATATGAAGATGCTTCAGAGAAACTGAAAAGTCATATAAATATGTGCATACGAAAGAAAAAATAAATCACACAGCAGTATACAACTACGTATAGATGGGGTAACTGGGTAATTGTTATTTAAGAAAGATGCCTTGCTTGTGGGGTAACAAAGAAGCCCTCAAATCACAGACAAAGGCTCGGGCTTAACCCACACAAATGAACCACTTGTTCAAGATGATTGTATTTTAAGGAATGCAGCTAGCTAGGTGGACAAAATCCCTTCCCTACATGAACAAAAAGCAGCTTTCTCATGCCAGGCCTGTGCCATCTACGCAGTTTCACACAACACCCCCAAAACTGATGGGCAAATTGTACAGCAGAGGTATGCTGCAATGATGGAGACAGAATAAAAGCAATTAAACAGTGTTTGCAGTGTGCTTGGACAGCCCTATGCGATGCCAATTACCCCTTCCAAATACGAGGAAGGAGGGGGAAAAGAAGGGAGACACTCTGAGATTCTAATTACACATATTGTTCTAGTTCCTTACCCTACTCTTTTCTTTGTGTGTTCACTCAGCTCTGTGTTCATAAGTCTCCTGTTTTGATGTGTTCCTGTGGAGGTGACAGCTAATTTGCACTCAGATATTCTAATTCACAAGTGAGGTGCTTACTTTGTCATACACACACATTAGCTTGCTCCCATGGGACCATCGAGTGTTGACAACTGCTCCAGTTCTAACCCACTTCTAGCCTCTCCTCCACTGTGTGCTCAAGTTGAAACTTAGAAACTTTAACTCTGCCTTGACAACAGGAACAACAAAAGGTGGGACATGATTACATAACATATAAACCTCTTTTCTGCTTCCTTAATAGTGATATAGTATAGTTTAAGTGAAGTGATTCACTTAGAAATATCAATGCAAGCAATTGCACACGGTTAAGGATGTGCTTCTCATTCATATACCTCTAAGTGTCAGACTTTTGCATTTCTCTCTCTATGTGTGCGTTGCTTTTCTATTTTATGGAATCATTGGCATGTAAGCCTATATAGAAAAGTATTTTAACTGTTTTTGTGTATGTCTGTTAATATGGACCGTGTACTGTGTATGAAATAAAGTTTCTATCTATCTATTTTTCTATCTATGTGTCCAGACAAAAACGTTTTGGACCAATAATCAGCCAGTCACAAAGATGAATGCCTGTCTTGTACCTTGTCCATTACTCTTTTGACATTGTTAGCTGAATGGGCAATATCATTAACAATTTATGTAAAAAAGATAGTTGACAGTAATGATTTTTCCATTTAGATTGGCAGCTGATTATGCATCAACTGATTTTGGTTAAGCAACTGCTACCAAGAAGCTTTGATCTCCAGCATGCTGCTTGTTGTTACTTTAGTCACACCAGTAATCAAGTTTGTTCTTCCATTGACTTTATAATGGAAATACAAAAAGTTTATGCATCTAAACTCCTTACATATCAAATGAGGAGCCATTTATCTATTTCATGAATGAACACACATACAGTATCTATCTATTGTTTCTTTGGAAAGCAGATAGCTGTCAGTCTGGGATCTGACAGCGAGCTGCAAGGTAGTCAAAAGAAGGAAAAAATATAATAAGCCAATTCAATTTCAGTGTAGGTAATATATGCTATGTATGGTATGTCTATGTATATGTGTATGTCCACTGGAAAAAAACATTTGTAAGCTAAAACAAGCTGTGGACATAAAATATGATCTTACATCACAATGAAGGTATTTAACTTTGACTTCATATTGAAGAGAAAATGCAAAAACTTCAATAATAAACCACAGAAACCACTTGACTGATATGTGGCAGCACCAATTTCTCTCATAAACGTAAAACCAATGCAAACTTGACTATGCTCCAACACACTCATCCACACATGCATATGCCCTCCTCCTTCTTCTGAAACAACATATTCAACAAGAAATCCAAGTATAAATCATGATTTAATAAGCATAATGTAAAAATTTCATTACATAATTAGTTAATTGACTGACTGATTGTAATTTCCTCTTTTTTTCTCCCTAGATCAAGTTTCGGATTACCAGAAATGTTCCAATCGTACTCCGGCCCAGACAGCCAGTGGGTGATTAGTGAGAGAGATGACGGGCAGGCTTTGTTTGATACTGGACCACATCCACATAGCTGGCCTCAGTTCTATCAAAGCAGTACTGTACATCATTCTGTTCCGCAGCATCCATATGGCGAAGTCTACACAAGGGCACAAGCCCCTGCGGGGTGGCAATCTAAAAACACGTGGAAGGTAGGTGGCCGAGTAGGAGTATCACAGATGCACTCTGCAATATCGATCAGAACAAAAGCTTATTTTTGTGCTTCAGCCCTGATATTAGTTAAATACTAAAGCAACATTTTAAATTAAAAAAAAAAGTTAAGCAAGTTAAATTTTAGGATAATAAAATACAAACAAAACAGTTATATATAACAGTTAAAACAGTTCCCCAAATACAGATATTTCACCAGAAAATGCAATACCTTAAAAATGTAAACAATGGATTTTTCATCTGTGTAAATGGGCTGCATATTACCTGGAAGACTAATTCCTAAATATGCATATTTATTCATTTTCGTTGTGTTTACAGATTTTGCCACAGAGGCGTAATATAATGTAGCGCTCAGGAGTTCAGGTAACTCACTAAAATATGGAATTAAGATATAATACATTCCACTGAAGTGAAGTGTAACCACTTGATGATTGGCAAGCTATTTGCAGGTGGGAGCTTAGCTGTGTTTTTATAGCACCCTTTAATCATTTACTACTAGCTTCTGTGGCTCTTCTCATTTGTATAAGCTATGCGATCAAAGTAACAGTTTAAATACCTGCTAAAAATAGGTGTTTTAGTCACACACACATACAATATATATGTACTGTATATTATTAAGGTGCATTTTAAGAAACCCGTTTTGTGTTTTGCTGTTTTTTCCCTTTTGCTTCTTTTAGTTTCCATGCAATAAAACAGTGATCACAGTATAGACAAAGACCATTTCTTGTTTAGACTATTTCTTATCCACACGCTTCTCGTAAATAGCCCGTGAATCACAAGAGGTGTATAATTAGTGAGCTGTCAGGTTAAAAACAAAAAGTTTTTAACGCGTTTAATTACAGAGCTCCATCAATTGTCATAAATATGAAAGCCACGCAGGTCATAAACACAGAGGGACGCCTGAGATGAAGGTCCTCCTGCCTGCTGGATATCAATAAGTGACACACTGTTGTCTATTCCTCACAGGTATTTAGAGACCTTTGAAAAACAAGGCAGTTGGAATGAGAGTTGCATTGGAAATATGCTAATTTGCTGGCTAAATATTTTACTCATTAATCTTCCCAAATGTTACAAGCAGAAGGGAAACACCCTCGTGGTTATAGTTGCTGAAGCATCCGTTATCAATTGTATATTAGTTTTGGGACTTTGTTGTCAGTTTTCATCATGGTGGGAGCCAAATAATAAGTTCTTTTAGTTGTTTGTACGGGATCATCTGTTTGGATTACTGTCTGTCTTTGTGGATTTTTTCTTGTTGTTGCCCAGACAACTGTGCTCTAGCCATCATAATGCTCATAATTCTTGTTTTTTGCCGTTTTCCCAATTGCTCTATGTTACTGGGTGGATACATATAGTTAGAATCTATATGCATTTTCATATTGTGTGCATTATTTATTCTAACATTTTAAATTTTATATTGCACAAAGATTGCATGCCTCATATGGGGGGAAAAACTATTTTTCTACACTGCTTTGATGCAAAAGTAAGCTGAAATGTTGAATGATTGGGATACACTGGGAGTGCCAAATAACTCCCAGCCTGGCCATAGCTGGAAAATTTCCAGAAGGAGTATATGAATCAGACTTTTAGAAGAGGGGGAAGAGAAAACATCCCTATATTAGATGGATAACTGGTAGACTTCAAAGCATTGTTCCGGTATGTTTTTCACTTCAGTAGGAGGCCTTTCATGTGCTAAAGTCGCTCTGGTGTGTGTTTGTGAGCATGCCCAGATGCTTGTGAGTGTTTGTGAGTGGATATCGGCCTCAAGGTACAAGATCCCCATTCTGCTATCTGGGGAGGAGTGGTGTTGCAAATGTTTGGTCTAAGTAGATTATGCCTTCAAGTAAAAAGTAAACCTAATGCTTGTATAAGATGGAGCAGTACTGAACAATAATGCCAATTTTACACGATAATGTGATGTGAACTCCTGTTTGGTCAGGAAATATGTTTTTTCTTTGCATTTTTCTTGATTTTTCTTGATAAATGGCGTGCATAACAAACTAATGTCCTCATTTTCTCATGAATCATATGTAATCATTTTAAATCAAGGTAAATCCTTTAAAGAAAGATTCCGCTTCCTGTGGTGAATCAAAAGGGAATTGTTTTGCCTTACATTTGTGACACAGACTGATGAACTGATTTGCCAGAAAATGAAACGAATAAAGAGACAAATAAATCTGTTGGGCTCTAATGCAATGCCTGTTTTTATGCACAAAACAGCTCATGGTTTGTTTTTACCCGTTTTTACCCGAGCCTATGAGTGATTACGGTAACAGGAACATAACTTCGGTGTGTAGCTGGGTGGGGGGTGAAGGCGTGCAAAATATTCCGCAAATGCAGCTGGCCAGCTTTTACATGCTGTGTAAATCAAAGAAAAAAGTATCACTCTGTCTACAAAAACAGTTTATTTTGTTACCATGAAACATAATTGGTCATAACTGTGAAGACTCTTCATTTTTTTCGCAGTGGAATGTTTGGCAGCAGATTTCAGTGTCTCGTTCATGCTGGAAAACCTTTCTACAATTATCAACAGGAACAGTTGGTGCAATTAAAAAAAGCATACAGTCAGTAATGAATCAGTACTTGTGGGCAAAGAAAAAAAGGTAGCTCACACTAGAGCTTAATTGACATGCTACTGCTGCTTCACTGTATCACCAAGTGCTTTGACATTCACAGCAATGTCTTAGTCTGCATATGTTGCTAATAATGACATTTATTACCATTATTTTCTCTTGTGCTGAACTAAATAACAGGAAACTTATAATTCCCGACCTCAAAGTGGTAAAAACATAGAAGTTATTGATCCAAAGGTTTGTCATCATGCAAAGGAAGTGCATGGAAATGTAGCTACTGGCGGACAAGGAAGCGAAGGAGCTCCTGTGTAGGATAAATAAACAAGTTGGAAAGTGAAGATAATGTGGCTCTTTAAACAAATACGGAAACAGATTAGAGTAATGAAAAACAAATGGAAAAGGCCATGACTTTGGGAAGATGAGTGTGAAGGAAAGAGAGAAGAATAAGGATAAGGAATGCATGAGACAGGGAGAGGGTTAGGAAAGGAAGGCATTAGGGTAGAAAGGACACTAGAAGGCTATAGCAGTGGTTGGTGTGGACCACCCATCTGGACTGGCCAAAGGGCTTGGCTGGCCTCTTCTCATCCGCTGGACTGGGTACATGCCTGAGTGAAGGCATAAACAGAAAGAGGTCCTGGGTAATAATTCTGATTCATCCCAAAATAAAGAAGCTGATCTGAAGGTCTGCTATTGAAAATTCACAAATAAAGTAATTTTACAAGTTAGAAAATCAGGATGTTTACATGATAAACAAGCAAACAGTTACAAAACCATAACTACATAAAAGTTATATAAATGAATAAATGAAATAAAAACTAGTTATAAGCTAAGCTGAAAAAAAATCAACATTCTGCATGAATCTATATTAATATAATGTTTGTCTAATTTTGTGGACTAATTAAATTAAGAATGAGCATCTGCCACTGACACTGTTGATCTCATTGATCCTGGTTTGTTATGCTGGCTGATGGACTTGGAGTGCTTTGCAAGGCTGTGTAGTAGTTTATCAACAGTAGTGTGAGTTCTCAGCTCCTCTATTTGTGTTGTACAAAACTGAGTGCCAAAGCTGGTGTGTGAGGCAGCACATTAAGTTAATAAATCTAAAGCAAAGAAACTGATACAGAAACTGGATGAATGAATCTCTCCAAAGATGATTAATCACCAGTCTACTGAACGACAGTTGTATAAATTATCTGATGTTAAACTGATGTTTAACCCGATGTTTAAACAGGTGGATGCAGAGTGAAAATAAACCAGACTGCTTATATTATTATCTAAAGCCTTGCAATTTAAACACCTGTTTAACAGTGTTTACACCTGCCATTTTTATGACACCTGAACTTATTCACTGCAGGGAATGGTGTCAACTTCAACTTCTTTGTATATCTAATTCAAGATTTCTACTTTGTAACATATAATTAAATTACAATTTTGTTTCATATTCTAAGAGAACTTTCTGACAATTAGGGTTAGGGTTAGACACAAATCTAACGCTGCAACCCCTTAAACACTTTAGGTCACTCTTTGCTGGACATGATAAACAATCTTTACTACTCAAATTTAAGGTCTCACTTTGGAATTTGGATTAATTTTCTTTAATCTTTTTATGTTATCGGTAAAGTTAAATGCTAAGCTCTTCAACAAGCTAGGTGTAAGAGCTTGAATCCACTAAATAAACTGGGATGAATGCTGCTTTCTGCCTCCAAGTTGTGTGCTCGCATACAATTTCAGGATGTAGGGTAGCTTTGATATACCACATGCTGAGATTGTATACCACATGCATACAATCACAGCATGTGGCGTATCAAAGGTACCCTAAACTGCATCAGTATAAACAGACCATCATTGGTTGCGCTGTGAAGCCAGGTGCTGGCAGGCCATGCTAATGCTAGCCATTGCTGGCTTGCTCTAATGTTTGCAGCTTGTCGTTTTGATATTACTCACTGAGAATCTCTGGTGGGCAAATAATCCTCGGATTTATCAGCCTTGGAGTGACTCTGAAGTTGGAAAAAATAGCAGAAATAAGTGTTCAGTCTAACCAGTAAATGTGTTTTGAGAAGTTGTAATGTAGTTTGCATGTCAGCGTAACATTCAGGACACAGATGCTCCTTCTACAGTTGTTGCAGAGTATCTGAGCGGGCAGGAATTATTGACTATACGTTATATATAATGTACAAAGGAAGATTATATGTTGTCTCACCTGCTGATGTTCCAGAGATTTTTATGGGGAACAGAGTAGACAACACTCTAATTCCAATTTTCTACTCTGTTCCCCATAAAAATCTCTGCAACATCAGCAGGTGAGACAATATGTCAACATAGTAGTTAATGTTCTAGAAGAATTGTTACAGAGCAGACAGAGTTCTTTCTGCTAGCCTGTCTGCTGTTTATTGTTTGTGTTTATGCAGATATTATGTATTGGGTATTGGTATCAACAAAAAAGGAGCTTCACCTCCTATTTTAAGCTAAGCATGTAAAGAAAGTCGTTTTTGCATCACATTTTACCTCCTACAAGCTGGTTTCACTCATCCACAACCTCCCTCTTGCATTTCCAACTATAAAAGTGTTTTCGTGACCAGAAAATCTTCCACTGGGAAGTGCTTGTGTAAACAGCAGAAGCAGAAAATACCACACCAAATTCTCTGCACATTTTCCTGTTCATGTGTGAAAATGGCCGTAGAAAGATATTGGTTATGTCAATTACTTTGGATTTGGCAGAAATGCAGGCTGCAGCTGATTGTGCATTTCACAATCAGCAATTGTGCATTTCACAATTGTGCATTTCAAACACTACTTTGTATGCAGCAGGTAGCTGCATACAAAGTAGTGTTTGAAATGCATCTACCACCTACTAGTGATCTTCAATGTAGTGCACAACATATTGGCCAAAGTGATATAGTTAATGTGAACAATTCATGCCCTGCGACAGACTGGCGACCTGTCCAGGGTGTACCCCGCCTCTCGCCCCTTGACAGCTGGGATAGGCTCCAGCATACCTGCGACCCACTTGGATTAAGCGGTTCAGAAAATGGATGGATGAAGAAGAAGCTAAAAAAAGGTTGTAATATGGTTATGTGAACAGCAGGTGGCAGTAGGACACATGACTTCTGCATTGGCAGAACAGACAAGCATGAGTCGGGTAAATACTAATGTTTTGCTTTACAACATTTCTCTGTGCAATGGACATGTTTGAGATTACCACAGGAAGAGAAAGTCATGTCAAAGGATGCAGGTTCTGACTAACGGAAGTTTAGAGAAGATTTCATCATTTCTTGGAATGTCCCGCTTCCGTCTTGCCTCTGTGTTGCAACAGCCCAGCTTTGCATCATACTGAAGCCAATCAGAGCCATCACAGTAAAAGAAGCCAAATCACTCATGGTAATGTTAGATGCACACATGGAATTTTTCATCTGGCACAACAAACTTTTCTCGCTCATCATCAACTTTTTCATATGGTTTACATAACTCCCATTCACTGTCGGAGATGTTTTTAAAAAATTAATAAATAGAACAAATAAAATGATCTCACATTTATTAGATAGGATCAACCAGCTTACCTTTCAATCGCTAACATAAAGTGTTTCATATTTCTTCAAGGTCCTATTGCACAGTGCAACATTAACTGCAGCTGTTTGACAGATATTTAGCTCTCTGACTTTGTTTGGGGAGACAAATTTGCAAAGCTGGCAAATGAGCCAAGACTCATTTTATAACAATCTAGGTGTAGAATAGCCCCATGCATCAGTTAGTTGGGCTCATTTAGGTAATTTGTCAAACAGCCGTATCTGATAGCTGAAAAACTGCACAACCATCTCTCTCTGTATCAGAACATTGCAGCGTTGTTGTTGCAAATAGGGTTGTTGTTGTTAGTCTGTCGGAGTAAATGTGGCCCATCAAACAAAAAGGCTGCAACGTCAGCTCTGTACCAACAAAGCCTGACTTATCTGGGCGGACAGAATGCTTGCAGAGACTCCAAGACAATAACGAAGGCGAAGGACAACAAGCATTGTGTCTCTGGCTGGATTTCACGTCGGAAATGTCACTTGGTGCAGGATCTTTGTAATGCAACACAAAGACGGTTTGTGTGATCGAAAAGCAAGGACATATCTAAGTGTCTCCTTTGTCTCACTCACTTGTGTATGCAAAGTGGCGGTCACACTATCTGCACATTTGCTTGCCGTATGTGTACATGCACTTTCACATATTGAGATATGGAGCTAGCTGCTGGCAGATATATCATAAACGTTGACTGTGTTGCTGAATGAGATAGTACAAGGCCATGCTGAAGCAGTGCAACACTGCTGTGTGTCAACAGTGTGGCTTTGAAAGGGTTGCGAGGGTGTTCACACCTACAGAAAACTGCTATGAAAAGTAGAAGTGATAAATAACTTGATGTAAATTGGCAAGAAAAAGAAGAAGACAGGAGTAAGGGTAAGGAGCGACACGCCCAATGGGAAGGAGGTATATACAAACATGCCAAAAGCACTCGCCCCCTGCAGCTGGCTGCTGTCCCAGGGTATGACCCCACTCACCCCTATTGTCCAGCCCAGCTCTGCCCCATAATACCACTGTTTACACCAATGCCCACCCCCAACGAGCACACGGGCTGCTGTTTACCCTGTATGCCATACCTTCTCTGTAGAAACTAGGCCTTTCCTGCAAACACATCCAATCATCCAAGTTCACTGCAGCCTAATTACCCAAAAATACTCATTATTTGGATTACAGTGAAAAGCAGGTAGTGTGAAATATGACTGATGTTTCTAAAGGTCACTTAATCCTGATATGCACATTTCTTTATGTCTTTAAACAACAAAATGTCAGACCACCTAAAGCCATTTTGAAATTTATTTTCTCTGGAAAAACTATTCATTAGCTGAAAACGATAAGAAGTCCTTCAGGGTGATGATAAAGTTTCTGTGCATGTGAAGAATGATGAAATAGATTTACATGAATACATAGCACAACATTTTGAAATATGCAAATGTTTTACTTGTAGCTCTGAGCAGGGAGAATAACAAATGCAAAATTAGAATTTTCTAATCAAGTAACTGGTGCTAATTTGTTATGTTTATGGCCATATTCAGGTTCTATTTGGGTCCCATAACATCATAGTTGAAGTTACTTAAGGTTTAATGGAATTTGCAGCAGAAAGTTGCACACCCAAAGTCAAAAGGTACTGAATAAATTTGTGGATTTTAAAAGTTTATAGGCCTACGTTTGGAAACCACTGGGAGCAGTTTAAATCTGAAATGTGTTGGTTCGGCATTACATCACAGTTACGTTCTCATCTGGAAGACATAAAAGGGCTTTGCACACATTTGGGTTTCTCTCATTTTGAAATTGTGGTTTTGAGGGCCCTCCCATTGTAATCACAGAGTCCAGCGTTGAGCCCAGGGAGGATCCCCACTTCTGAATTTGTGGGTGTAACCCTGTTTACATTTTGATGTGTGCATGAGTTTAGGCACTGGCTGAGCCATCCCCAGCAGATAAAGCAGACTATACACAGGATTGTCTGTGCACACAGTTCCTCTAAGAAAGATTAGTGGAATCCAGGTTTTGTAATCGATGATTTAAGGCTGCCACTAAAACTACTATAGGTAGCCTTATGTTAACACTTGAAATTTTATTTCTCAGTTGCATAGCAATTTCATTTTAAAAGTGTAGCTCTTTTCATAATAGAAGAAAAATGCACTTCTTAACCATGTTGAACAGTTTAAAAAAACTGAGATAAGTGACACAAAAATAAAAATATGGAAGCTAATTAATGCAAGTTTTCCAAATAAATTTCTTTACTATGGTTTATTGTGACACCAAAATGTTCACATTGAAATAAGACTACTTATAAATAAAGGCAGACAGTGAAGGAGTCAACTCTGGGTCTGTCAAACAGTTGCTGTATACAGGCTTGTTGGCTCCATGTAAAACCGCTGCTTTAAATGAATGGTTGTAATTTTGTATTTGTAAATCAAGTTTTGTCACCCTGTAAAAAAATCTGCCTGAGAAATTCAAGTTTGTGAATGTGTTTTTGAAGTTGCAGATGCAAATTTCTGGCCACATCTTTACATCTTTGATTGGATAATAGCAATTTAAGCTGTCCAATCAGAGATAGCATTCTGTCCTTCCGTACTACTGGAAGGTGCATCTGCATTCGCTTTTCATCCGTGAGCATGTTTGCAAAAGCACTTCTGTTTTTCTTTACCAATACAAATCTATTTTACAACCATGCAAATCTTTCTCTACATATTCATAAACTTGAATTTCTTATGTGGGTTCATTTTACAGGCTGAAAAAACAAATACAAACTCTGAAATTATTTCAACCATGGCAAGCTTTGAGCCCGTCGCAAACACTCATGTATGCTACTGGAAGCAGGCTTTATAACAGGCTCTAAATCCACTTGGGATTGTGATTCTGCTTTCATGTATTTGATTGTAAAGCAATTTGTGATTTTATTTGCAAAAAGTGCTATAGCCTATTAATAAATGTTACTTATGCTGATTTTTTAGAGAGCACAGCAAATTTGTTTGTTCTTGAGCAATGACAATGAAGATAAATTGACAAAGACAGTAAAGATAAACTGAAGTGAATTAAATTGAGCTGTAATAGAAGTTAGTTAATCCTTTTCCAGTCATAATTCAGTTCTAACCATTCTCAAATATGGTAGTAAGAAAATGTAAGTGCTAATAGTTCCTGCACATAGTGGTGAGAGTAGTTATTCGCGGTTCATATTAATACAGCCTATATACATTTATAACTTGAGTACACAAACTGAAATGTCTCAAAAGGAACCTATTAGTCTGGTGGCTTTGTGAAAATATTGTGCAATTGCAGGTAATTTGTGATTGTTCCTTAGTCCCAGTCATTGAATTTTAGCCCAGGAGCCTTTGTCAAATATCTATTTTAAATATCCAATTGCAAGACTATTAAAATGAATGAAATCAATTAAATATCTGAAAATCTGAATTGTTTTTCAGACTATATACACCATAAAATGAGCAGATTACTTTCAAATGTAATGAAGTTGTCTTATTTTGTCATTACTACTGTATAGTCACAGAACATGACGTTTCATCAACAACACCTTTCACTGCGATTAACAATAAACATGAACAATAATGTTAAGTGAAAACTAATGAACAATACAGATGAACATGCAGCATAGTTTGAAACATATTATTGAGCTGGGCCTTCTCTCCAGCTGTCATGCTGATCATGCTGAATTCTTTCATCAGGGAAATCACTCATTTTCAAAGTTAGGCTTATTTTGTGAGAACAACTTAATGCTTAAATCTTAAGCTTAAGAAAGAGCTGCTTACATGAACATAATACTTTTTTTTGTTAAATCTGCCTATATTGTGTAGCACTTTATAGAGGGTGTATAGAAACCAGATGTCTTGATACTCTATTTTATCCTCTTGGAAGTTTAATAATCAGTGGGCAAATTCAGATCAGATTCACCTTAAGCACCACCCCTCCCAAAAAACCCCAACACTTTATTTATTTTCATTAATTTAGGATGTTCTTTAACATTTTTAAAACAAAAACAGCTTTTGTGTTTTATATGGATATTACTATTACCTGTGTTGGGCTCATAGGCTAGAATTTTTACAGTAATTATGTCCTAAGGAAGCAGTATATAAAATGTGTTGTTTTTATCCGCATGTGCACAATCTGCTGAAAAACATGTGCTAAGCCTCTAGTGGTTCGTACAGTTCGGGAATAAGTTTCTCATTATCACATAGCATTATATTCACTAAGCTTAATTAAATATTACATTGTGAGATTAAATTATTTGTAAACTGTTTGATATCCTGTTTGTTGGTAGAATCCCAATCTTTGTAATCATAAATAAAAAAGACTGATAACAAAACAAGGCTGTGGTGTTAAAATGAGGAAAAGTATATTTACTTTCCCTCATAATTTCACTTTTCATTTAGCTTTTTTACTTTAAAGTTACAATTTCACTCCGCCTTCTCATGCTAGCATGACGTAATGTTTAACCTTTACATAAAGCTTTGACAGGTGGGAGTTTAAAAGAGAAATAATTTAATCATCATTACTTTAATGATACAAGACAAAGTGGAAATGACGTAAAAGCAAGATGTAATCAAATGAACCTTATATGGACATTTGTAGTCGCAGGCTAAATTTGTTGTATTTGAAACTCATGCGCCGCAGAATTCACAGCTCAGTCAAAACTAAAAGATGATTCAGAATGTTAAAGAAACACAACACTTTTAACCACTGGATGTATTTTGTTAACAATGGACAGAGCTTGGCTTGCTTCTCTTTTGCTCTTGACAAAGAAAGGCCTAAAGGATCTCATTTGTTGTCTGGATCAGTTGTTTCACAAAGGTCAGGTGCTCTCTTCAGGGTGCACACAAAGTTTAAGATCTTCCTCAAGCATTCTTCAGATGTTGTTTTTGTACTTTAACAACACCTATAGCAGCAAAGACCTTTACATTTTGCCTGAAACTGGACTCAGTGAGCAGTAATTCCTTGTGCCTATGCTGTGTTGTAACGCCCGTGTAAGCAAATCGCGCATTAAGAGGATTTTCATTAAGTACTTACAACTCTGTGTTGTATAGGCTAAAACAATGCTGTGAGCTCATCGGGGCATTCGGCTATCAGGTGTGGGGAAACGCTGGAGACATGATTTGCATTTCTGACCTTTGTTAACTGCTAACTGAAACCTGTGCATCTTTTCTGACCTTTCACTGCTCACTGGCCGTACAGAGAAAACCCACATATGTTCTCAACTTCTCGAGTTGTCACACTTCTGTTCCACCTCCACTTCAGCATAACTTAACAGTAACAAAAATACAGCCGGTCAATTCCCTGATGGCAAATACGGCACTTGTCTCATCTTTATGGGACATCCCCCATCTGACTTCCCATGTCAGAAATAACTGCGAGTTTCATCTTACGGCACTGGAGGATGATGTATGGCATGAACTACCTTCATTTATTCACTTCCTTCTCACAAAAAACACTTTAAAAAAGGATGTTTATGGTACATCTATTTCCCTGTATGCTCTGACCTTTGCACATTAGATACAGCACATCCTGTGTTTAAATCCTGTTCGCCGCCTTCAGCATTGTACACACTATTAAACCAGGACTCTCACTTTCTCAGCTGTTCACTCTGTAGTGCTAGGAAAGCTTCACAAACAAGCTGCTGTTTGCTTTTCCCACTGCAGTTACGTTTGCTAGTGTAACAGAATTGTTGGAGCCAGGGGCTACGAGCTGCAGATCTGGCCACACCAACACCAACTGTGGCCTGATGTTGGAAAAAGGTGAATTCCTGTTTGAGAGCAAATACGAGTGTATCTGTGAGCCTGCTCCTGTTTGTTCCAAACAGTCTCTGACTCAGTCTCTGTTCATTTTTGGGTTTAACCTTCATTTTTAAGAGGATGGTGTGTTTGTTATTGGTGTTTATTTTAAAGGTTGCAAACTATATCATCGTATTGATTCATAACTCTCATCATAGGCTCTCCTGACAAAATGTGTGGTGAACTTGCTATGTGTCTTGCTATGTCTGTTGATCAGTCTAAGCAAATGTGTTGCCAATTTTTGTGGTCCCACATCCTGTGGTTCGTTTAAAAAAAATTAAACATTCTATGTGTTGTTTTTGTTAAATCTTTATCAGCCTGCAAAAAAAAAGAACAAAAACTCAGTTAAAACTTAGAATTAGTGAAATAATAATTTATGTATAATCACCAGGAAATGAAATTTATTCTACAAAACGGTACATAGCCCACAAGGAATTGATCATAAATGTGTTTAAAAGGTGTCAAAGTGTAATCTGACATTTCGACACTGTCTCCAGTGGCAGTCCTTTACAGGAAGAAGGAAATGAACATTTAAGGGAAAATCGTTAGAGTGGTAAAGCTTGTTTTATTTGTTTGATTGGCTTCTTTCCAAAAAAAAGAGAGAAAGAATGAGGAAACAAGACCAGAAAGCAGAGGATAATATTTAAGTAAAAGTTAGTAATAATAGGGTTCAAATGGATGAACAAGTCTTGTTTATGGAAAAACTCAAATACACTATTTTCTTCGTTTTTAACAATATTCTAGTCTCTAATGCATTTCCTCTGCTATAGTTTTTTTCCTGGATGGAGCACGTGGAAATACCAGACACTGATGGAACTGGAACTTCGTGGATACCAGAAATAATGTCACTTAGGTGAGCTGTGAAATTAGTCTGGGTAGAACCTGATGCAACTCCTCTGAGAGGCGAGAAACTGAAACAACATGCCAAAATAATGTTCTTAGGTATTTTTTTTCTGCGGTCTGAAAAATCAGATGCAAAATTGCGTCAGCTATGTGACCAATCACAGCTCACGTTTCGGCTGCGTCAAAGTCACCGAAAGCCTATGAGCTGTCTCCACGACGGTAGAAAAGATCGCAGTTGCAACCCACTTTTTAAGCAGTTGAGAAGAGACTGGGATCGGGTGAGCAGGGAAACCTCCAGGTTCCTACTGAATTTATCACGGATACCCGGTGATTTCTGATTCCCGCACAGCAACAACAGGATATTCTAACATGGTGGTGGTAACAGCAGGGTCCGGCGGAGCCCACAAAGTGCTCCTGATATCCGGGAAGCAGGCCGGCTCACAGACGGCCTTCAGCCGGCCCATCTCTGTCGTTTTACCGTCTTCGGCCAACCAGGCATCGTCGGATTCAGACTCCAACACGTCCGTGGGGCCGCCGGTGCGAAAAAGACAGAGGCTCACACACTTGAGTCCAGAAGAAAAAGCACTTCGCAGGTTGGTGTAACCAAAATATCCATTGTCTAAATTTATCTGACCGGAGCTGCCCTCTAGCAAGCGCTAATGAGGCCATTGTTCCTGGAATTAATGCGGAGACACGCCCAAAGATATCATCTATTTAGCGGAACATAAGTAAATTAACTTAATATGTTTCAACATTTTGTGTTTTTGATATTGCACAATTAATTGCGAGTAGCTTATCTAAGCTTTCAAAACGGACCTGTAACGCGGATAAAGTGCTCCCACGTTATCTTGTCAAATCCGTACTTTGGTCAAAGTGCTGTGGCTGATCCCGGGTCTGCCTCCCTGAGACCGCTGAAATCCAGATATGCCTGCGTGGCAGGAACATGGCCGATGATTGCGCAGTACCATGAACACAGGACATGTCCACGGGCTTAGTCAGCATCATGGAAACTATGTGTTAATTCAGTTTTATTCCTCCCCCCTTTTCTTAATTTTTCCAGGAAACTCAAGAACAGAGTGGCAGCCCAGACAGCCAGAGACAGGAAAAAGGCCAAAATGGGGGAGCTGGAACAACAAGTCATTGAGTTGGAGCTGGAGGTATGTAAAGAGGTCATTTAAATGTATATTCATCTAATGCTAAGGCATTAATTGATAAGGGATTCTTATGCTGTTTTTAGTTCTAATTTCACTGGCATCCCTTCCTACTCCTCCAGAAACCTTTGCAAGTTTCACTTTTTTTTTTTCTCTCTCTCTCCACAGAATCAGAAACTACACATTGAAAACAGACTGCTTCGGGAAAAAACAAATGGTCTGCTAACAGAAAATGAGGAACTGAGACAGAGACTTGGGTTGGACACCCTCGACTCTAAAACAAAAGTAGGTATCAGTGCGGCAGGACTACAGAGATTATGTCTTCAACTTTCTGCAAACTCACTCTTTGTTTGTTGCAACTTAAGGTTCAGACTATGATGTCCACCGGGAACGACGCAGGTTTGGGGATCGGGTCTTCTGAGTCCGCAGCACTCAGGCTACGTGTGCCTCCGCAGCAGGTGCAGGCCCAGCAGTCTCTAAATCTGAAGACTTCTCAGTGGATACAGATAGTCTTGCTTCTACAGACAATGAGGTAAGTCGGAAGTTTCCAAACCACATTTCCAAGAAGGCTTGCTGTAATGCTGCTGGTGGGTCATGGGTTACTGGGCTAATCTTGCACTGCTTCTGCCCCCTCACCTTTTAGTCTGATCTGCTACTGGGCATTCTGGACATCCTTGACCCAGAGCTGTTCCTCAAGTCTTGTGAACAAGAGTGCCAGGAGCCGCAGGTGCTGCTGGTCGGAGGGGGCGACTCAGTACCTGCCGCCACACCTGCACCTGTGGGGGCCTCATCAGTTAAGCTGGAGACCCTTAATGAACTGATTCACTTTGACCACATCTACACCAAGCCCGTGGAGGAGGTCCGCAGCGACCTGGAGAGCGGCACGGATGAGAAGATGGACGAGGCGGCTTACCCCGTTCCCGAGGTGGAGGTGGAGGAGGAGACGGTCTGCATCAAAGACGAGCCAGAGGAAGTGGTCATCCCCGCCTGTCACAGTCAGGTGGATGACTTTTTCTCTGGCGCCTCCTCCCCCGCCCTCGGCAGCCTGGATAAGGAAGCCTGCCTGGTGGACACCCACAGCGACTCTGGATACGAAGGGTCTCCTTCCCCTTTCAGCGACATGTCCTCTCCTTTGTGTTCTGAGAGCACTTGGGAGGACATGTTCGCTAATGAACTCTTTCCCCAGCTTATCAGTGTCTGAATCCAACTCCTCTACCTACGAAGTTATGTTATCATGCATACTGTAAATACACATGCAAGCTAATGTGTAGCTTAAAGTACAGATAAACATCCAGGGCTTCAGTCCCATGACTCTGTAAACTGGTTCATATATAGGCTAAAGTTAAGGACATAATCTACTTTTTATGAGGGCAGGTGTGTACCACTGCTTTGGACTGCAAGACAACTTTATTTTTGGTATAACTTCATTATAGAGGATTTAAGATTGCCAACAAATCTTTCACTCACTGTTCAGAATGAAATGTGGGTGGATTCCAGTATTTGTAATTTTATTTTATTTTTTTCTAAGGGGAAATGGGGACCCATCCCTTTTTAAAATATTACACTTTTATTTATTTGTGTATCCTGCTTCAGAGTCGTGTGTCCACTTTGTAAAAGTTTTTCTTCTAATTCTTGAACGCTCTCCTTGTCTGATTTCTGCATTAAAAAATTTTGCATTGCGTTTTGTCTCTGCATGTGTAGAGGTGGGGTTGGAGGGGGTGCAGTGTTTCACAGAAATGGCTTAACGATTGGAAACAGCTGTAGTAACACGGCACATTGATCACTACTTGTTTGGCTTCATCATAGCTACCATAAAGACTTCGGATGGTCTGCAGCGGACCCAGAAAGGGCTGTGAGATTCTTGAAGATAAGATGACGGCAGTTTTTTTTTTTTAATGGTTTCTCTGCAACTTATTTAGCCTTTTACTCCTTGTGGCCCTCAAAGTAAAATCCTTCAGTGTGCCATCTAATGGCAGTTTCCAACATGACCAGTGCTTCCCAGTTTCAAGTATAAGGACTTGTAATTTGAGTATCGGGTCGGATTCAAACTTTCAAATGGACGTTGCATACTAGTCTCATGGTCAAACTTTATTTCGCTTCTGTTATATCTATCCTATCTTTTTAAGTACAACTTGCATGTTTGCACTTCCTACTATCTTGCTTGTACAGCACAAGCCTGCCTTTCTGGGAAGGAGGCCCACAAGTATTACATACCACTCAATGCATCTGGGAGTTTCCTGGCAGCTGAACCTGAGACACTTTGCTCAACAACAAAAATAGGACAGTAAGTATTGTTTTCTGTTTAGGACTGGTGAGAAGAAGAGGCCTTTCCCTTCGGGCCTTCCTTTGAATCACAAAGTGTAATTGAGGCAGTTCCTGAGACGCACCTGCTAAACAAAAGCACCTGGAGTGGCTTTTTTTGCATGAGCTGGTTAGATCAGGTTCTCAGATACACACTGTAACTCTAAATCATGCTGTCTCCATCAGCTTCTACTTGTGTTTACAGATTTCTAAATATTGTTTGCAGGCTGTTTTTGTTTCACAACAGTTGGATTTTGTTAAAAAAAACAAAACTGTAAATCGTCAACTCAGCTCTTTCCTTGGAAGTGGACCTCTATTTAAAGTCTCTGATGGGTTGAAGCAAACCACAGCATTCTTTGACGTAACTGTGCCTCAGCTACCCTGAAAGAGTGCGGTGACACATTCGCAGTTTCCTGTCTCCTACATGGAACCACAGCTTACAGCTGCAGAGGTGAAACTGAAAAATATCTGTGTGGGTTTCTTGATTTCAGGCGATATATTTTGGTTTACTTTAAGACAACGGGCTAATCTCAGTTTCTACTGGCATGCAGTAGTACGCCTGTTAAAATTCTTGTTTCATGCATTATGCAAAATAACATGTTTTGGTTCATTTAACAAGAGATATGTCATGTTTTTAAGAGTTTCTGCAATGCAAAAATGCCCAAATGAGTAACGTATGAGCTGCCCTGTCACCTTTTATAGCTTCCCTCCATTTTCACTAATTTAATTCTTTTACAAACTCCTATTACTTCTACTAAGAGGCTCACAGGGCTGAGATGTATCATTTGTAAAAAGGTTTCTGTCACATTCCCTGTCTAAAGCTGAGTTTAACCATGTTTTCAATGGTAAAGACATTCTGCTTCATTGATCCAAAAATGTACACAAATGAGAAATTCTATTCATATCATCTACAAATGACAAACAGGTTAAGGGTATTTGCATTTTGCTGAAGGTATCAACTGACTTGTGTAACGAGAAATCTAAAGCATGTTAAGAATTGTGACATTGCATTTTAGGGATGCTGCTTTCGGTGTTCAGGCGTAATATGTTACACGGTGCAATTTGGCTTTATGACGTTTGCTGAGGGGAAAAACGCTGAAAACGTAGGTCACCTTTTGTTCTGTGCAATCCATCCGTCAAACAGGAATCCTTAACATGATAAGTGTTGCTCTGTTTGAAGTTATTTCTATTTTGTTCTAGCCAAAACACAAATTTGTAATGGTTCAAAACTGATGTAGAAAACAGACTCCGGATATGCCCATCAGTTATCGAAGTGCATACCTGGTGACATCTTGTATGAGGGAAAAGCTTTCATTTCACCTTAGACCGCACCTCTCTTTCCATTCTCAGTCTATCACCTTGAAGTTTAATTCTCTTGTCATTTAATGAAATTATTATGCAGTATGTTACCATCTAAATATACTTCCACCCGATAATCTGAATTAAATATGAAGTTTTGCCTAAACACCACAATAATTCATGTAATTATTAAATAATTGCTACTTATATATTATTTAGTGACTCAGTCCTAAAAAGGTCTTTATCAGCACCTCTCCACCAGCATGAGATCAACTTTGTTCTGGATGTCAAAGTTCGTGCTTAAATTAGAGCCAGACGTGTCACGCTAACATGACACTGTGGTCACTTCTGCATGGATTTAGATAAACCTTACAGCACGTCTCCAGTTACTATGCTCAGCAGTATTATAAGGGGATTGCTAAACCTACCCTGGCAGCTGCCCCTTCAACGTATACACAAGTTCACACTTTAGTTTGCTCCTGTTGAACGGTCTTCAAAAAGGTGACACTATACCAGGAACCCTAGAAGGTGTTTGAAACGGCTTTAAAATTTAAATTGTGAAAGGTAGGCAGGAAAAAACAGAGGCGCAGCAGCTGATCAAACAGAATTTGGAGAGAAATTGAGCTGTGTGTAACGCAAACAAGAGGTCAAGGCAGCTGGAGGTGCCTATCACTGCTCATGTGAGAGTTTTCTCATGTGAGGCCTGATATTAATGATATTGCTGGTTAGAGGGGGTTGAGTTTAGTCACATGACCCATGTAAAGACTGAAAATGGCTCCTCTTAGTCATTATTAAAAGGCTAATCGGTTGATCACAAGTGATGGGAGAGAAGGGGAGAGGAACATAGCATTAGTATTTAGGACACTTTATGAATGACTGCAGGGGAAAATGAGTCATTATCGTTGCAATGTTCAACAAACAACATCTGTCAATCTGTTTTCATGCATATGAACTAAGTTCCCCGGCATGTTTAAAAGACCTAGTGCTGAACTCAGTTACCTGTCATTGACAAAGGAGGGAAGCTTGTTAATCCCGTTTTCCAGCTCCAAAGGGTGTGTTTCTATTCCAACCAAAAAAACAACTTGAAATACTTATGTTTGGCTTGTCTTTCTAGATTTTAGTCAGGTTGCACATTCCAAACCATTATGTAACATGAAAGCTGTTAGAAAAAACACGCCCATCAGGCATCGTTCGTTGCTTCAAAGATTCAATACAATTGCCAACAAGAAGCAATCAAATAAGTCTCTAAGTATTTGGATAGCGATACTGATTTGCGCTTTGATTGATTTTTTTTTTCTTAAATGTCCCCAGACAGACTTTGTATTATCTCTGATTTTATGTAGAATTTAAAAAGCCTTTTGCACTGTGTTACCATTTAGATTAAAAAAAACTGTAGTTTCCTGAACATGCATCCCGATACAACAGTAATTACAACAATAGTTAAACATTAAAAAAAATTGTTCTCTCTTTGAGGACTGAGTAAAATGTGTGCTAGTGTTTTGGATGCTCTTATTGAAGCTTTTTCTTAGCTGGTGCTGTAGCAGGTTAATGAGGATGTTTCTTTGTGGCAATAAAGTGTAAAAGTAATCTGTTAAGCTTTGCTGCCAGGGTTGTGCTTAAAATCCGGTAGTTTATTCTAAACTGAATGCATGGAAAGGCTAAAGTGTTGTGAGTTGCACAGCAATGGTAGTAAGATAAAAAAATATGACATATTTGTTTTATTCAATAGTAATTGACTAGAAACAAGTCGAAGTCTTGTCATTGTTTTAGGAAACTCTGCCCCCTTGTGGTGATAATCTTTTAAGATAAGGTTGCAAAATGCCCCTTTAAATCCTCCGGTTTGGTCTTTGAACTAATTAAACCTTTAATTAACTCAACAGTGGATTATCATGTATAATTACTGATAAAAAAGTGTTGAATGGCTGGTGACATACAGCAGTGGTCTTAGTTGATGATTGGTAATTTGAAGTTTATACAGATGTTCTCTTTGATGATGGCAAGGACATCAAACAATATTGACCCATAACATTTTAATCCACTTCATCCTCAAACTGTTTTCATAATAGAGCAGTAGAGTCTCCTCACTGCTCTTGTCTTTGTAGATTTTGATCCTATATCCTTCTGGATTTTATTTCCTTTCTCTCTGCACAGCATGCAGCAGCAGGCAAAGCAGGTTATCAGCATCCATCATAGGGGGTTACAGCTGGTGAATGCAGTGCATGCTGGGCGTCACTGTTTTGGAACATTATTGCTCAGCAGTGTGTGTGCTCACATTGTTATGCTTATAGTTGTATAGTTACTGAAAACAGCACATGAGATAAGAAATGGTTTAATCTCTTAAACTCTTTTCACGGAGCTTGAACCATAATAGTGCAAATAAATGGATGGCACTATTTCCGTGATACCGAGCTTTAGCCTCTGACTCTGTGACTGCCTCCACAGCTGTCCAAGTGGCTCTGCAAATCCGATCCCATTCTACCTCAGTACCTTCCCAATGGAACGACACATCAATATCTCAGTCCTTATTAGTGTTTAACATATTGATTTAAAGCCTCAGTATTTATATTCACCAATGAAATCCTCCCGAAATCATGTACCACTGATGACTTTTGGGTTAGGTCCCATTTTCGTCCTTTTTTTACTTTTAACTGTGAATGTCCTCCTGTATCACAAATCTTTAGACCCAGGGTTCCGGTTTCGGTTAGGGCATATAATCTGATGATCTGATCTCATTTAATCATATGAGTGGCTGATCGCTTGGGACGTTCTGTTCTTGGCCTGGTAGCGTCTCCCAGTTGTTGATGGTTGGCCTGTTCTGAGCACACCTCCGGACTGTGGTTGGCTGGCGGAGACACAATAATGATGTTGTGTGATAGTATCTATCTATCTATCTATCTTATTATATCTATCTATCTGTTCCTTCTGTTCGGCTCGACTATTATCTTGTATATAATTGGATGCTACCCCCATGCACTGTATATATGATCACTCAATACACACTGTAATTTGAGAATTGCTGCTATCAATTGCTCATTAATTTGTGAAACATTTGAAATGAAAATTAAATGGTAAAAATACTTTATTGATACCAGAGGGAAATTAAGTTCAGTTTGACTTCCATTTTGTGTTTTATGGGAGCAAAATGATGAAAAACCTTGGCCTTGAAGCTGACCAGTGACGCATATTTACCAGCACAGACGCACAAACAGGCACTCACAGCATGCTTGTGCTCAGTCAGGGTGGCCTGGCCTCAAGTTGTGGAAGAGGTCTTTATTCTCAGTTACCAGTGGCAACAAGGGAAGGTCAGTTGAGCGTATTAATGCATGGCTGATCCACGTCGCTGAGCCAAAACCCACTCAGAGACCAGAGGGGCCTCTTAAGGGAGTCAGGTGTGTGCCAGGAAATCAAGCACTTCAAAGCGATGTTTAGCAGGAGTTTGGATGTATGTATGAGCCTAAATCATCTGCTCGAGTCAAAGCAACCTAGAGATGCCATATTTTCAAATCATTTGTACATTACAGATCATAATGAGCGTGAAAACTAAAAAGTACCACAAAATCTCTGGCTCTCAGAGCCTTCATGCCTGAAAAACTTTCACAAATAAGGCATGAATGAAAGGAGATTTATACATGCACTGATGTCATGTTTATTGATGTTTCCTCCTGCAGGAGTAGTGGCGTCATGCATTACACAAGACTTCATTGCCATGGTTTCACTTCCTGTACATGTGGCAGGTCTGCTAGAGGCAGCTTGTCTGCAGAAAGGAAACATTAATCCCTCTGATTCCTCCCACACTGTGTCAGACACTTTCTTTGAAGGTCTCTGAAAAGCATTAAACCTATGTAATAAAGATTCAGTGCAGATCAAAGGGATTAAAAACTGCAGATCGCAAATTATCTTTCTGATTCTGCCTGAAAGGCTTTGGTTCCAACCTTTACAAAGTTTTGCATGTCTCTTCATCTGCAATTCAGTGCAAATTAGTAGTCTGGACTTTCAGAGTAGACCTGTAGTTATAGCACAAGGCAGAATTTTTGGGTGGCCTCTTATTGCCGGCCTAGCAGGGGCCCCCTGAGGTTAAAGCCTCATCCATTGGTCTGTGTTTACCAGCGACAGCGTATTGAAATAAGATCACAGAGCACACAGACAGACAGGAATGTGCACACACATGCAGGCCAAGTACGGTAATTCCTGTTTGAAATTTCACCTTTGATGTGATTTCAGCAGGATGACCTGAGAGAATAAACAAACCGTAGCCGTGTCACAGCCTGTGCAGTGTCTGTTGTAATATCAAACACTCCCACAGAGACATGAATCAGTATTGTCAGATGCAACCTTTGTGCCGTATCCCAGCTTTTTGTGTAACACAGGAGTCTCCAGCTCCTACAGATTTTAGATTTGCCCCCCAGCTCCAACACACCCGATTGAAAGCAAACGGCTCTCCTCAAAAGTTTGTCGTCAAGTTCTGCCCACACATGTTCATCCATTACTCTGCTTCTGGTGCTCTGCAGCAGGAAACATCCAAAACCTGCAGGCCAGCAGCTCCCCAGGACAGACTATGAACAATAATACATTTGGAAAGAAAGGTTTGAAAGTGCACAACTTATTTTTGCATTACTTTATTTCAACTAAGAGAGCTCTGGTGCAGCTCTTGAAGGCCCAAATCAAACCTGTTTGGAAACCTGAGAACCAATTAATAGAAAACTGACATATTTAATGCAGAACCAGATCCATAAAGATGCAGCACAAGCAGCTGCCCCATTCTACAGAAAAATGTCTAATGGTACAAATATCCACATGTCCAAAACATAATGAAGTTGCCAAAAGTAAGAATGAATTGTAAAGATGTATAAAGTTTAATTTGTGAAAACTGTTTGCTTGAAGAAAAGAAGGATGTTATTTTTCCTTTAAGCTTCATGTGGACAGAATTGCTCTTGTGTGGTGTTACAATTGTTGTGATTGGTCACAAATTTAAAGTGGGTGGGGTTAACCTGGAAGAGGTTGACATGAAGATAGTTGCCAGTCTGCTTTTCTGCCAATGTAAACCTTCCATCAACCTTCCACAGGTTTATGGATAGCTGTAAGGACTTGATGTCTCCTGTTCTTGCCACCCTGAGAAACACAAACAGATTTCTCCGTTCCTGTGGAGCACGTACAGGCCCTCTGAAGCTTAATGTGGTAGAGACCAAGGAACTGGTTGTGTAGCTGCGGAGGACTAAGGTACTGAGAGAATCCTGTTTCCATGGAAATTTCTTGGGTGTTGTTGTGCTACTTAAAATGAAAAAGCAGACAATTGAGCTTGTTCTACTAATTTTATCTGCATCCCAAATAACATCTGCCAAATACCACTGGCCTTCTTCCCTACTTCACTCCCTGCTTTTCTCCTCAAAATAAAAGCTGTGAGTCTTGTTATAGGACTTTCACTAATGATGGTTTACAAATTTTTGTAAAAAAAAAAAAAAAAAGGCCAGATCTGTATCTTAAGACTTTTCAACATCTGCCAGATGTTGTTTGAGTCTGTGGTGGTCGGTGGTCTCCTTTATGTTGCAGCATGCAGACTGAGGGTCAACAAACCCACCTGCAAGGGTAATGCTTAAGGATGGAATTGGATTCTGATGAGTGGTTGAGTTTAAGCCTGAGAAGAAAATGTTCAAGTCCAATGTCCAAGGCCTCACAGTAAAGTAAGGTTTGGGAGGAGCGGTTACCTACCAACTGAAAGGTTGATGGTTTCATCCCTGCCTCTCCCAGATCAGTGAAGTGTCCTTGGGCAAGATATCGAACCAAATGGTACCTCTGTTGTGTTTTTTAATAGGTAATATAGCACAACATAAATAACATTTCCAAGAGGCGCATACAGCTTTTACAAGCACAATTCCCCACTTTAAAGAGGAACAATGTCACCCCAAGAATTATTAAATTACATTTAAACCTGTCTTAGTATCTTTCCAAATACAATGGACAAATGTTTAGAATTGAACAACTTTAAAGCTGATCAATGCAACTCTGGGTATGTTTACCATGCAGTGCGCACCCCAAAGCTGTAGGGGGAGCTCCACAGCGAGAAAATAGGCCACAGACGAAGAACAATGTTGTAAACAGAGACAACTTACGGTTGTCTTGAACAGGCTACGGGTAGTTATGATGGCTTCAAAGGCATGTAGAAAAAGTAATTATCAAAGCAGTATAAAAGCAAAAACCGAATCGCGGAGTAAACATGCATATTTGTCCAAACGGATTTACGACCGGCCTTCTAGCGGTAGTCTCGTGTATCGCGAGATTTCCAAACCAAACAAGCGCGAGCGTCAATGGGCTAAACTGCAAGCGTCGTTTTTGGTAGGGGGAGACCCAATAGAGGAGGAAATGTCTGCTT
>JAVQJG010018141.1:0-26200 GCA_036024015.1 Craterocephalus amniculus | reverse complement strand
CACACAACACATGCCCCCACATGCTCATAAGCAGACAGCAGCCCACTGTTTCTTACTCATACACACACACACACACAGTGACACACTCACAGCTGAGCTCACACCAGTTCTAATCGCACATGCACAGCTGAGCACGTCGATACAGGCTGAACAGATGCAGGTCGTTGGTAGAGGTGGGGTAGAGCTCCAAGAACATTCGCATTCGCCCATCCAACCCACCCAACCACATTCCGCACACGCTGATGGGTAGGCGAGCCTTGCAGTAGTTTTCTGGTTGTTGATGCCTCTAACTTCTTCAAACAGCTTGAGATTTTAGCTTCATCTGTTGCAACAGTAAATATACTGGCTGCCAGCGAGTGTTGCCCCCGTATTTGGATTTTTTGGCTTCCTCGACTTGTTTACATGACCCGGCTGGGTCACAGCTGGGATGGGAATAGAGGATGACTCACGCTCTGTCTTGGGAGATTAAACTGACTGTTTATCTGTCTGTGTGTGTGTGAGTTGGTGTTTTTACGATTGCGTCTTTCCCGTTCTCTCGTAGCCTTAAGGTAGCAGGTCTGCATGGCAACACAGCGGGAAGAAGCTCCCAGGGCACATCAAAGCTATCATTTTGCAATAACTGTAAACCCACCCACTCAAAACAGCTCCTCAGAAGATATTTTCCACAGTCTGGCCGTGCTCTGCTGTGGAAATGGGGAGGAAGATTGATGTATTTATTATGGAACGGCTCGGTCATGTTTTTCCTTCCATCCAGTACAGTGCAAAGCAAAGCAGGTTTATTTGTATTGTATCTTTCAACAATAAACGCTTTCCATGAGATAGGAAAAAAGAGGAAACAAGCTGTGCACAGGCAGCAAAAGTTTGAACACCCCACTACTTTGGGTAGAAAAGTAGATCACATTTTATGTAATTTATTAAATCCACAACGTGGCACTATTACTTGTTTTTTTATCCTTTATTTCTTATTACAGCTTGTAGTTTCTCAATTCTTACGATCCAATATTCCACAAAACACCAGCTGTATTCGTCACACTTATTCCTTTGAGGTCTATCCACAGATTGTTGGATGACTCTAAGATAAATGGCAGCGCCATGTTAGCCTGCACTTGTTGAGGTATTCGGTTGTGAATGTTATGATCTTTCTTGCAGCATAGGCCATCCTGCTTTTTATGCTTTCCTTCATTTTTTGTTGGTGTTTGATAATCCACAAACCTATCTAATGGTGAAACATTTCCATCAAGGGATGCATCCAGCAGGTTCTCTTCAAGTGACTTATGCTAAGAGCCAGAGATGGTGTCTAAACTCCAAGTTCTGCAAAGAGCTTCAGAAGCTGTTTCTATAGGAAGGTTAATCTGCTAATCGCCATTTGAAAGAAATCCTAATACAAAAAGTGGAAACAGCTCCCTGAATACATTTTCTCACAACATCACCTGATCTTTTCTTTTAGTTTTTCAGAATGTGAAGCAGATGCTCATCATCACTTTGTCCCGTCCTGCACAAACCAGCGTGCGACATAAAGAAAAGCACAAAACTATGCCGAAATGCCATCAATGAATATATTCTTTGAAAGTCTCCTAATTAAACTTGTGCAATCCCTAATAGTCTCAGCTGGACCGAGACCATGACGAAAGACATTTATCTTTTATTAACTTAGCTGCCAGGCTGGTTTATTAAGTCCTGCTGATGAATGAATGGGGACACACTTGCCCTTTTATGTAAGTTTTAACATGATTACTGGAAGCCATAAATGGCTCTGTAAACCAGTTCTTACATAAATGAACTCCTCTTTTCTCATTTGTTTCCTTCCTTTCTCATACATCTTATTCTCACCCTCCTCATCACACACCCATTACTCCCCATCTTACACCCTTGTTAGTCCACTTTAAACAAGTCTGAAGCGGCATTACGTGTTGGACTAAACATTTAGCCAGAGCTGCAGACTCCTGTATCCCGGTAAAGCACCTACGGTCTGGAGACTGTTGTCACATCATTTCTGTTGCTGGGTAAATTAGATATTTATGGTTGGTTTCAGGTTTCCTGGAGAAGACAGGACAACCTTTAGCAGGGCATTTTTGGAGTTAAGCAGACAGTCATCTGCTAGTCTGATCTTCCTGAAAGCAATCCAGGTTGCTACGCTTTAACGGACCTGTATGTCTGCATCATATGTAAACTGGGCAAAGTGCTAGCTCAAAGAAAAAAACAGGGAAAAAAAGGAACAAAGCAAACATGCTGCCTCCAAGTTTCCCTTTCCATAAGCATCAGATACGTGTCACAGGCTCATGCTGTGTTGGAGTAAACACACTCATTTATCACGTGTCCCATCTTGTTTGTACTTTAGCTGAAGCTGCTTTCCAGATAAAAATCAATATGTTTCAGTGTTATTCAGCAAAAACAAGGAATTCTATGAAATTGACATTTTGTGCTTCTGGTTAAGTCCAATCACTAAGCAAGCATTAGTCAGGCGTACTGTACTTTGAATGCTCTCATATCAACCAGCAATTCTCCATAATTAGGTGCTTATAAAGTCAATTCTCTGCTGCTTACAGTTAATCTAGTTTACGGAGAACATACTGCTTTACTTTGTTTCAGGGGACAAAAGTTCCACTGACATGTTCTGGGAGAATATTAAAGCGTGCATTAGATGGTAATGTTTCCAGGACACCATGGCACCAGAACGGCACACAGTACATCATAATGAATGTGTCCACATGCTGCTGTTTGCCAGGAAGCTTTGTTTGCCCCATTCTCCCCATGTTCTTCTCAGATCCATCTCTCTCTCTTTCGTAACAGCTGTTGGAGGAGTTGTTGACCTGAGAGCTTTTTTCCATGGCGGAGAGGAGAGGAGTTTCCCTCAGGAGCAACAATCACAATTGGCTTTAACCTCATTTTTTCCCTATGTGTTTGTCTTAGTTCCTCTTTTGCACACACATACACAACCACATGCACTAAGAGGAAAACTGAACCACAGCTTTAACACACTCATCAGCTGGGTATCAATAATTCAACTGCATACATGGCATAAATGTTCGTCTTTCACTGGTGGCTGAGCACACACACATGGACAGATGCTATCTTTGGATGTGAGGCTCGGTGTTGAGAGGCAAACTAATGCTGCCTTGTAAAAAACTACAAGACTGGTAACAAAAAAACACATGTTACAATTTTGATTTCAGCTATTTGGTTATCTCTGCTCAATTAAACATTCATGTTTCATAAATTAAAGGAAAAGTTTGACATTTTAGCCAATTTTAATACTTTTGTTGGGAAGGATTTACGACTGATGTGATGCTACAATAATTTGTCAGTGAGTCATTCACTCACCACAATTTTTAACTTTTTTTCAAAACCATCCAGCACCATGACATTAGCATGATAGTCTGGCTGAAGTTTTGTGGCTTTGCTAAGGGAAACCTTTTTCATTTATTTACTTTATTTTGGGCAAATTTACACATAACTGCTGGACTGGACCTGAGCAACAACAGAAGAGAGAGTGTGAACAGAGGAGAGAAGGGAAGAGAAAAGTAAAAGAAAACAAGACATCCACAATGACTACAACCCAAACAGAAGAAGAAACAGACAACCAGCTGCTACACCTGTTAAGAAACAGTAAACATTCTCTAAGAAAACACAGCAGACAATCATGAGGAGCACCAGCAAGAAAAATACCAAAAACAATGAACATTGGTTTTACTATATTAACAGCAGTGCTAATAAATAAGTGCTCAATAAAATGATCATTTAAAATAATCTAGAAGCCCAGTTTGGTAGACATCACCGTTCTGCATGTCATGATGTTGGACAGGGTTAAAAAAGCAAAACAGCAACAATAAACACAACAACTGTACATGTGTGTGTGTGTATAAGCATGTGTGTATGAAAAAATTGGGGAGAGTTGAGTTAAGTGATCACACAACCGTATCCCTCCCAAAGATCAGAAGAAAACCAAAAGGGCCAGGAGTCACCACAGAGAACCAGGCAACCCCGGAGGCAGAGGAATGCAGTGGTCCGCTGCCCCCCATTAACATGAGCTGGGGACAGGGTCACCCACCACCCCAGGGAAGGCCCGACCCGTCAACCAGGAGAACCCAGGAAGCTGGCCATCGTGGGTCACTCTCTGCCCCAGTGCCCCCTGACAAACACCCCAAAGACCACTATGCCATCCTCCCAGAAGGTCTACGCTTCAGCTGTGTTGTGTTTTTTTATTTGTACTTTCATTTAAAAAATGGTTTCCTTCCTGGTGTTTGAGCATGCAACCCCTCCAGAGTTCCCCTGGTCAGCCTGGAGTTCCTTTGATATGCTGTTCTGTGTTTTTCTATCAGTGATTAGAAGCTTGACAGATCCTTGGAGAAATGTGTACTTTCTCCTACTACAAGGGGTTTAAAGTGTGTGAAACCCTAAATTTGCGGTGTTCTTTGAAAACGACTGTAAACCAAACAAATGATGCGTGGACTGGTCTCTGCGCACACACTCTGCATATTACACAGTCTGCCCATGGGTCTGTATCACAGCTAAACAGACGCACTAGAAGAGGATTAAAGTGAGGTCTGCTGTCGGCCTTGATCCGACCTTTTGGACAGAGCCAGGCCAGCTGTTTTCCAATGTGCCATCTTTATGCTCAGCACAGCGAACGAGCTACTTTGCTTCAGTTTACCGAGCAACTACCTGACTTTCCATAACAGAGTTGCATGGGACGGTCGTGGTGCACCCTAGGTGTATTGAGTTCAAGAGTTCAGGGCTTAATGTTACTAATCCTGTCCGTTGGTGAAATGTACACTGGAAACGTGAGGCTGGCCGGGCAGTATTATGTATATAACAGTTTGGAAGGCTGAAGGTGGAAAATGATCTATTTATGTTAGTTCTGGGAAAATGTATGGAGTTCACAACGTACACATAAGCAGGTGTCCACATGCTGCATGAGCATGTGGACATATTGCGTATGTGTGAAAGGAGCGTGGCAGCCACTGGGTATAAGGCGTGACAGAACATGATAATGGCTAAGAGGAATACATGTTGTGGGAGTTGGCTCCAGGAATGGAAATGTGCACTACTGGGGCACGCTGGTCTGTGGGTCATACAACCATACAAGGACATAGGAGAGGCAAAGGACCGTCACACCAGCACTGCGTTTGCACACACACATACTACTGTATGTGGGTGTGTGCATCTGTGGCACTGGTGGGGGGGGGGGCTGAAGTGCCAGCTGGGCAGCTTAAAAATAGTGCAGAGTGGAGGATTGCAACTGCACGGGACTCTAGGAACACATGACCATCATTCCAATAGTAATTCACAGCAGATTTGTCTCAGCTTCATGATGAGTGATGAGACCAAAAAACATAAGGGACAATGATTAAACCGAGTCGTCTCATCGGGCTGTCACTCATCCGCCTCTCCTCCATCATGAGACACCGGAGGACGAAAAGGGGACCGGGCTGTTTGTAGGTCAAGGCGATGGTGCATGTCACGCTGGCGTCAGAAGGCTTGTAAACTCAAGAATATGGAAACTTTTTTGGCGGAGCTTGTCAAGCAAATATGCAAGGGTAGTGGGGCAGTAGGTTGATTGTAGGAGGTGAAACGTGACAGGGATCAGACCGGCAGGATTTAAAGAGCACCGGTCTGACCTCTGCTAATGCACAGAGCAAAGGAGAGGGATGAAGAATCAGGGGGAGGCTGCAGGAACAGCTGCTCATTAAAATGGACCAGCGCTCTGTGGCCTGCCTCCTTCCCCCCAAACACATCGCATCACTTAATTCAATATGTGCATATACAAAATCATGCTCGCACACACGCATAACACAGCAGAAACTATAGGCCTGCTTTAATCCCATGAACAAAGTGGCTCTTTCACCTCATGTAATCTCAGTAAGGATTAAGATGGATTACTGGATTACAAGAGCCTCCTGGGAGGCAGAGAGGCAGGCAGATACCCAAAAGATGGATAGCTGAAACAAATATTGGGAAAGGAAACAGAGGCATATGCAGAAGCTTAAGTTGCTAAAGATTTTTAATAAAATCACCCTTCAAGCACATGTATGGGAAGTGTTCTTTTTTATAGTGATGTCTTGCAATGTAACATCATTTTTGCTTACTTTTACACCCCTTTACAGCTTTATCTCATGTGACAGATGCACATGAGATAAAGCTGAAGGTTAAATGATTCATGTATTTGAGTAAATACATGTATATAAGAGTAGAACTTTTCTCCGTGAGGGATCATAACTATTAAAACTGCATGTAAGATGACACTCTATTCTTTATTTTCAAGGTTTCTGGGAAACATTTCTGTTTACCACGTCAAAGACTTCAAGATATAAATCTATGAGAATGAAATTAAATGAATTACTGATGAAGACTGCATTCCTCAAGGCATGACTCCTCTGGTCGGGATCAATGTCAAAATAGAAATTTGGTAATTTCCCAGAATTCCTGGAGTCACACATTCGTGTTTACCAGCTCTTGCAGCAGCGGGACAGATCGGCCTCTGTGAGTGGCAGTGGTAGCAAAACGCTACTTTTTGTATTGTAATTCAGGCCTTTTGCCCTTCTTATACTAAACATACAATTAAACCAGGGATTCAGATAGTTCCAAGTTAGTTTCACTGTTTCTTAACGCAGACTCACAGAACTCAACAAACTTATACAAATGTTTTCTGATTTATTTTGAATAGTTTTTGGGTCAGAAATTGATGGTGGTGTTATTTCTGGTCCAACCAGTGCTGGCATCCAGAAGCTTCTTGCTATTTTCTCAGCTTATGGGGTAGAACATATTAAATACAATGCTAGCAACAGTTTTGTCATGTTCTGTAGAGCAAATGAAGACAAATCTCAAAGGTACACAGTTTTAAGTTGTCTGAGGAAATTCTGACCATTTGTGATAAGGTTGATTATCTTTGCTTTTTTATTACTGAACAATTGACTGATAATGAGGATCTTCCCAGGCAAGCCCAGGCAAATATCCTCATATCAAGTTTAGTGCATGTATGGATGGGGTAAAATTATTCCTATTTAGACATATTGCACACCTCTCTATACTGCACACCTGTGGTTAAAGTACAGAAAAGCAGGACTACAGAGACTTAAAGTGGCCTATAATGATCCCAGGAGGTTATTATTGAAGAAACAAAGATGGTGAAGTGGAATTATTATGTTTGAAGCTGCTTGGGTCAGTACTCAGTTCTTTTCAGATGGTTTTAAGAAACTGAATGCTTAAGTTTATATACAGCTAAATTTTGCTATCAAATTATTATGGGATTAACAAATGTACAATTTAGTACATTTGATCCCAGTCTCAGCTTTGGAGGCACTGGTACGTTTGTCCTCTGGTGGGTTGAATTGTATAGATATATGCATGTACAGTATGTGTATGTCTATGGTTTAGTTAACTATGCTTTTTTAAAATCGCTTAGTATCTTTGACTATGACTCTGAAATAAAAATAGATATATGGTATGTGAAATTATATATATGATATGATATGATATGATATGATTTGATATGATATGATATATGACTCATATGCATTTTGAAAACAAAGCCATACTAATGCAGTACTGTAAGTCCATGTTATAAGTTCAGGCCTGTTTTACCTTCTGGGTCACCAAGACAGCCTAAGCATATGTGACTGTGTATGGCTGTGCAGGTTTGTGTGTCTTCTCAACACTAGGGCTGTGGTCTGGGCTGGATCACAGAGAGAAGTAGCACAACACTGTTGTGTCTGTCAGGACGGCAGTCTTGTGCCAAAGGACCAATAACTGCAGAGAGTCCCTCTGTGCAGGACAACTGGAGCATCGTGCAGGCACATGTCACTGGGTCGGCAGAATCTGACCTGTGTGTCTGAGAAAGAAACAACGGAGCCAAAAATGTGTGAGAGACAAAGTGAAAGGGATGAATGATAGGTTGTTTGTTTTCAGTGTGGAAGTGAAATTAGGACGTTCTTCACAGCTGAGTCGGGCAAAAGAGGAGCTGGCATTATAAGTAGGCTAAACAATCGTCTCCAATCATCAAACAGTCTCTTGTTTATGGCAGGGGCAAAAGAGGGGACAGGAATGTCCATGTGACTAAAACGTGAGAGCAGGCGCTCACACATTAGCTGACAAGCTGTTGTCCCACTAACCCAAAAAGAATTAAGTGACAGAAAGAAAGGCCTTTGTGTTTTAGGTATAATTAACAAACTTTCATTCACATTTTTTCAAAGTAATCCCTTTATCAGAAGATTCCGTTGCTTAATCTCTCTGCAGCTCTGCAGAGGATTGATTTTTAAATTCCAGCACACACACAACTCACCGAGGGCTGCTGGGGCTCTGCAGAGGCCGATGTGCTTCAGTTTCTGTTCACAGATGAAAGGGGGATTCCAGCCGTGGTCACATGCTTCCTGCAGGGCTATAGAAGAGGCCGACCACTTTATAGATGACAAGCCTTACGCGTTTTTCTTTTGTGTGTTGCGGCATGTGGAGTATGGCATTGTGAAGCTTCCCTGTCAAAAGCCACATGTGCGTGAAGTAGGCCTCTTTGTGTTTGATGCCATATGTACAGGTGTATGTGTGAGACAGAGAAAGAGGAGTGAAAATGCCTGATCCTAGTCCTCATGGCTTTTATAATGGAGTGTAGCCGCAGGCAAATGTTCTCCATGAGAATAACATGAACGAACTACTATTGCTTTCAAATATATATGAGATGCATTATTAAAATATACCCAGTTCTTATGGTACACACACAAAACTCTACCTTCTTCTGCAGGTTGTGGGGTGCTTTCACCTCTAGAGACCTGTGCTGCAGAGTAGAGTCAAAGTGACTTTGCACACTTTGTGTATTGCTCTATAAAAACAACAAAAACCCTTCAAGTTAAAAATAATTTATGACAGTTTACTGGATATTCTGGAAACATTTGTGCTAACTTGGGCACAGGAAAGAAGGAGAACATATGAGAAAAGGAAAAAAAAGTAGGGCAGAATAATCATTTGCTTGACTTTAAATGATGTAAACTAGGTCAGAAGTAAAACATGGGGATCAGAAATAAACAAGCGGACACAGACTGACTGATAAAGTTTTGTAGATTCTATTTTGAGTTTAAGCTTAGACACAGGTTAAACAAATGTGTTATAGTAGTTAAGAGATACAAAAGGTACCAGTAAGATCAAATATAGATATCAGTGTTTTGTTCATTACAACATCAAAGAGAGACAAAGAGAAAAGAACCATGACAGTAAAAGAGAGAGCGATCATAAGAGGGCATCATGAGATATGATAGCAAGTATGTGTGTGTGTCTTTGTGTGCAACAGTGGGGTGAGCCAGTTCAACAGGTCCCATGTTGGGGAGGAGGCTTGCGAGTGTTCAGGTGCTAAAATCCCATATCAGAGCCAGTGCTGACTGTGGTACTATATCAAGAGCCGGCTAGGGTTTCAGCCCTGCAGCAGAGGATTATTCTGAGAAAGAGGGGTTCTGGCCAGCCTGAAATAACTGCTCCCAATTTGCTCTGACTTATGCACTCTAATGAAGAACAGGGGGAGAAGGAAATGTGACAGGAGATGCACCTCATGCTCCCACATTTCCTTCCAGTAAGGAAGTTAAAAGGCTGTTGAAAAAGAAGAGTGTCTGGTTTCTGGAAAAAAGCGAAGAAATTGTGTTGTTTTCTGTGCAGATTTCAGATTTCCTTCCAGTAAAGAAGTTAAAAGTGGTTGAAAAAAGAAGTGTCTGGTTTCAGGGAAAAAAAGGAAAAAAAAGAAAAAAAGGTGTGTTGTTTTGTGTGCAAGATTTTCTTCCAGTAAAAAAGTTAAAAGTTGTTGAACTGAGAAAAAGCAAAGGAATTGTGCTGTTTTGGGCACAGGTCAAGCATCCCTGGCCGGTGTAGACCGGGGTATAGTTTCTGACACTGGCACATAAATCACAGAAAGGGTCACTACAGTTCATCAGCTTTGGTAGTTTTAAATTGAAAATATTTGCTGATTTCTGTTCAATAGGATCGATGTGGATCAACACTCATTTTGTCATGCTGAAAAAAGCAAGACCCACGATGCCATCTGGATGTGTAACTCCTAAATCTGCAAATGTCATTCAGTGTTAATGTGCAAGTCAGCCATGCTGTGTGCACTAATACAGCCCTCGTTCCATCACCGCCTTTTGAACTGTGTTCTAATAACAGGCTGGTCCCTTTTCCACTTCAACTTGGGGGTGGGGGTGGGTGTGTGTGTGGGTGAGGATGCAGTGTATATTCCCCTTACTCATCCTAAAGGAGACTGGGCTAATCTAATATTCAGTATTCTTTCTTGTTTTCTCAGTTTTCCTCTTTATTTTTCTTCTAGGAATGTTCCAAACCCCTAAGAGCGATTTGCACTACATATAACAACCAGTCAGAACTGTTTTCCAGTCTTGCATACAAAGATTCCTTTATATTCTCTGAGTCTTCAACTCATATGATTTAATTACAGAAAATAATATAAGTAGTTTAACTATTGGTCCGCATAGTGTTTTGCAGAAAGATGATCCCCTCCCCATATTCACTTTTGATGGTCTCAATGTCTCTGGGAGTTTCTCTTGACATCATATTCAAGGACAGAGTTCCATGTCTTGTTTTCATTTGTATGAAAGGTTTAAATGATATGCAAACTACAGGTTTGTAGTTGGAGTAATGTCAGCATCCTGGTTAACCTGCCACTGAGTAATGCGCGGCCACATCAGCCTGTCTCCTGTGAGAACACTATAATCAACTTGTTGCAAAAAGTGCCAGAGGCAAGTTATAAAATGGGGAAAGTAACATTAACTCTTTAACTTGTGTCAACTTATCCGCACAAAGTTGTTAAAACCACAAGGAACAGTCTCCAGTTTCAGAGCCATGACTATATGCTCTACACGCCTTTGCAGGTGTGAATTATGTGCAAGTACGTGCGTGAAGTTTTGTATAGGTGATGTAAAAAGCCTTCTCTGTGTGTATGTCTTGAATCTATGAAGACATGCGATATGCTTCTCTTACATAACTATAGACAATAACAGTGAAATGCATCCTATGCCTTAGAACAGGCATTGGATGCATATTTTATTTACTCTTATACATGGGTTTTATGCTTAGAGTGAGATGCATGACTTGATCAAATATTGGTGTTAAATCAAAAGATTTGTCATCTTAATTTCTCATCTGAAGTCATAATTTTAAAGTATGGAAAAATAAATGGTAGCATCATGTAACATTATATGATTGATAAGTAAACAGTAGTTTGTTTTAAGCTCCAGAACACAATTTTTTGAATATATCAGACAGATACTAAGATTTTTAAATAGTGAGAGTGGCCGGTGTTGAATTGCACAGAGTGGTTGTTATTAAGAGTGGTTGTTTTTGGATCTTTGCACTAAGTGTCTCTTTAACACTTTTAGAGCTGTAATCTGTGAGAAGCTTACAGCATTTAAAGTTTTTAATAATGTGGCACAAATTTGGATAAACCTGCAAAACCTCTGACTCAAACACTGAAAACATTCCAGTGGTAATCTTTCTTATGTGGTGACCTTTTAAAATCCTTTGGAGAATTAAAATGAATGATCTCCGCTAGTTGAGAAGAAGTACAAGGAGTAGACAGAAGTGTGTGGGTTAGGTCCTGGCCTAACTCACACACACTTTATACACTGTATTACAAAGCACAATACAAAAGTGCATTTGGACATGACATGGAACATCTTTACTGTGTTGATGAGAAAATATTTTCTTATTCAGTTTTCATTATTGTCACTTCTTATTCATTTTTTTTTCTTTTAGCCCATCTAAGTAAGAAAAGTTTTACACAGGTATACTTATAAACAAGTAAGTATTTTACTGGCAAGTGCCCTCTATCATCACAGCAATAAAATGAAATCAGCACAACCAATGCAGGACCTTCATCCTAAACAGTTTTTAAATCATGGTCACTACAACGATTTTATTGAGACTGAAGAGTTTTGAATGCACTCCTGCCTAAAAACTCCTCACACTCATTCAGTTTTAATCTTTCTTTGTTAGTTGTTCTTTCTTTTTTTTGTCATGTGGCACTGTCCGCTGTCAGTTTTTGCAAAAAATAATGCTGGTCTGCCATCTAGTGGTGAAATGAGAGGTGGCGCTAAATATTTTCCTGCAGCCCTATGTTCAACCATAATAAATGGCAATGGATAAATGAAACTGCATGATATTTCATTAACTTCGGAGATATCTGATGAATCAGTGGAAATGTTGTACATATATGTATCTGTGGATGTTCTTCCATGAATCAAATAGGTGTTTTCATTGTACTTCCCATAGAAAGCTGGCAAGCTCCTGATGGTTTTATGTATGTATTTTATTAGTGTTACAAGAGATGGAAATTAGCTACCAGCTAAATCTGGCATATTTACAACCATGTGGTTGTTCATTAATAAGCACTAACCCTTTACAGATAAATAAATAAATTCAATTCAATTATTAGGATGTAGCCCAATTTTAAAACGGGACAACGCAGCAGTAATTTTAGTTTTTGGTGTCTTTAGTTTTGGGAAATGAGGAAATTCTGTAACCAACCCACGACTGGGACAGTGTAACCCAACATTACAGTCTGAACTATACAGCATTTACCGTTTCAGAATTTCACTAACACAATTTTAAGAAAGTTACAAAACCTTTTCCATGAGCTGCTGATAATTTTGAAGAATGGTTTAAACAAAAACAGCCCATTTTCAAAACAAGCTACAATGCAAAAATGTATTTCTCTTTTTTTTGTCAATACAAGATAAAAATGTATTTATTTCATTATTACACTGCTTATCTACAGAAATTCAATGTTCTGACTGAATGCTGTGTTAATGTGCTTTCATGCAAACAATCAGTGATAATAGAGAAGGATTGTACCATTAGGCAAAAAGCTGACAGTCTACACATACTTTATACCAAATGGTACTATAATAACTAAAGGTTACACTAAATGAAGTGTAACCTTAGAGCGAAAACAGTAATATTTAATATGTCGCATCCTAATGATCTACTTCTAAATGGAGCTGGAATTCCCATCATAACCGATAATCAATGTATTCCTAAAATCCTGCTCAAGGCCCTGCAGGTGCAAATTATATGTTGGTTTTATGAGACTCTTAAAACTATAATGTATGGAACTAAAATTACAGTTTTAACTGTTACTGAGGAGGTACAGTATTTGTGCTCCACTTTACAATTACATTAAATTTCACAAAAATGTGCGCCTTAGGGGATACAAAGAAAAGTTCTGAAGTGACACATATGACACACTTTCAATTACATGTCTCGCCTCAATATTTGCATGTCAAATTCAGCTGAATCGGTAGGTTTGGTTATGCAAACAATGTATTATCTATTAAAATACACTGAAGTTTGAGAGAATTTGAAGAAATTTGAATTTTAAACTCATTTGATGGGTAGCCCCTTGAGATGCAACATCTTATTTTTTAAGGGTATTCATTCAAAGAAAAAGATACACAACTAACTATTAACTAGAAGTCAACATACACATTTAAAACAAACACAATATATAACATGTAAAATCTGACGTATTGCATCTTATTGTGTCTTTTTTGTAATAATAATTTGTATGTATGTTTTATGTTACCGCTCTGGCGCTGACCATTATGAAGATGAGAATAAATTCTCAACTGACTCATCCGGTTAAATAAAGGTTATATAAAACTTCCTCACCCTCAACACAATTGTCAAGGTACATGAACAGGTACTACTGCTACTACTACTAATGATAACAATAATAATATTAATTATGTTATTATTATTATAGAAAAAAGTAATAAAAGAGTGTTAGTAACATGAAAGTTAACCATAAATTACAAAACATGAGATTGATGTTTGAATATGAATAAATAATGAAGGTTTAAAGCTCTGAAAACAGGAAATGGATCTAAGAGACAGTAGGAGATTATTCCCGTCATGGGAAGCTTAATACTGAAATGGTCGATGAGCTTTACAACTTAAAGGATACTGGGAACAAAAACGTACGGGTCTTGAGTGTGTTTAAGTATGTATGATGTTGTACAAGGGACCAGAATCTCTTTCAGGTTAAAGGGACATGTAAATAAACACATTCAGATATAAACAGAAACCAGTGAAAGAGCCTTCTGGATTTAGTTAATTATGCATGAAACAGTGGTTAATCCTAAAAGGACACTGCAAAATAAATCTACGCAATGAGTTAAAAAGTACATTGGTGGGCTGTAAAGGAATATCAGTTGTTAACATAGCCTGAATAGTGAATGAACCAGAACTCGGCTTTTCCAAACTTGGAAAGAGAAACCATAAACGCTTTAAAATATCAATGGTTAAATTCAATATGCCCTTTTCTTGGGAACTTGCTACATATATGATGAAAAATCAACATTTACAGTTACAGAATTCCTCAGCTCATAAATATTAGTTTGTTGTTAAAGTATGGTTTCTATTAATATGGCTTAACATACAGTTGAGACACTGATATTACCTTATACATTTCATTGGCAGAAATGTGCTTCATACAAAGTGTGGTAAATAGACACCTAAAGGCAAAAAAACATTTTTATCTTTAGTTTGAATGAAACCTTGTTAGCATAGAAACATCTCAATTTAAACACAGAGCTTGTTGTCTGCAGCTTTAAGAATAAGTCAAATGGCATTACATCACTTAATTAAATCTCAATTAGGAACAGCAGTACGACATACAAAAAACTGACCTTCAAGTAACCTGCAGAGCTGCGGTCAGAGATTAGTGAGTCTATTTTTGCCCCCATGTCTGAAACAAAACGTTGTGAAGGGCTCTCTGGGTTCCTGCTACAGTTATAAAATATCATTTGTTCAAAATTAGTAAGTTTTTATCTTTATTTTTTTGCTGCCTGACATTTACTTGGCCTGTACCCTGTGTCCTGCCAGTTCGTAGCTCTTGAACCACGCTGTTATATAAAGTCAACCGTTTCCTCTGTCGTACTTCTCCTTTAATTGCGCTGCAACCCCCCCAGCCATGACGTCAGGAGTAAAACCTGCTGGTCGTCTGTACACTGGAGTGAAGTGGCGTGCTAGTGGTTACGGACTTTTCTGTGTGTTGTTTGTCTTTTGTTTTGTGTTTTTGCCGCTTTTTAACTTTACTTCCGAAGTTTCAAAATACTGGTTGTGAAACCCAGCGCTTTAGCCAACTTAGAGGATGTTTTAGGAAAGTTCCCGAAGTATTCTTTGAGGAACCGGTGGGAGGAGATGGATAAGCTAACCGATAGCTTAGTTGTTAGCAGAGAATCATAGATCATAGAATAGGTCTGCGCTAGCATGCTAACAACTAGCTAATTTAGCATTCATCGGCTAACCAAGTGACTGTTCAACCTGTAACGTCAGAAATACTGCCAGCTTTCGCCCGGGCCTGGTTGCTCTCGCGACGTAGATTGTCAGAGGGCAGCTAACTCAGGAAGACTCGATTTCTGTTAAGAGGGAAACGACGGAGCGATATTACGAGGTGGCGGCTGTTCAGCTTCGACTATAAACATGCTGTCCAACGCGCAGAACCAGCCACTGTTTCCGAACCCGGCGGGTCAGCAGAACCCGGGTGGGCAGCAGAATCCCACGGGCCAGTTCCTCCCGTTTCACGCGAGACCCAACCTACAGATCAAGAAGAACGCCATAACTGACGACTACAAGGTGACTAACCAGGTGTTGGGTCTGGGCATCAATGGCAAGGTGCTGGAAATCTTTCAGAAAAAGACCGGCGACAAGTACGCGCTGAAGGTAGGTCACAGCTCACAACGAAGTTCAGTCTCAGGTCACTGAAGTTGACACAACTTGAAGTGATATTTGAGCCGTTCTCTTCTCAGGCCACGCAATAAATTAAGCACATTGAAATGATAAAACTTGAATGAACTGTTAAATACAAACGTACTTTTTTTCTATTATATATATATATAAACTTCAAAGTGTAATTGCTTTCTCAGTTGTGGAATATTTACTTTTCATCCTTTGACCTTTATATGAAGAAATAAAAAACATGCTGTTCTAGTCAAATATTTGGACACACCTACTCATTGACGTATCCAGGCATTTGAATGGAAGTGTCTTTTCCTGTGAAATTCTCATTAATTTGACCGGTTTCTGCCATCAATACAAGACCCAAAACGTAACCAGATGAAACTTTTTGGGTTATCTGCTATTTGAATTGAACATATCGAAAAGAAGAGGGATCTCTGGTTAAAAGTTGGCCATGAATATCAGTGTTTTGCTCATAAGGAATAATTTTAATGCAGGTCCTGTATAAAATAATTATGAAAACCTGCCCTTAATATAGGGAGATGCTGTGATTGGTGTTTCTCATTTGGCAGATGTATTTTTTTCTCATTTATATCATGTGATCTGTAATTAAAATATACTTTCATTAGTCTTATGAGAGGTGTTTTTTATTGTTAAATAATTTCATATTTTTCCCCCTTTTGCTTGAATCATGTCAATCTTGTATAAATTATAAATTGGAAAAAGATTAGAGTATACTAAGTGACACTGCTTTATCAGGAAGTACCTCCAATAGAGATCACTTTCTGTTCTTGTCAATGATTGATGAAAACCTCTCGACGGATATCCACATAGAGTTGACCGATACATTTCCCTTTTACTTTATCAGATGGGTAAAGCCAGAATTAAATGATTAGGGCCTGAGATTCTGCATGTATGTATTAAAGAGTGTTAAGACATTCTCTCAAAGTCAACCCTGCTAAGTAAAGCAAGTTTCTGAGACATTTTTTCAATATGCTGATAAATATATTTATATATTCCATTAAATCATACATCTCCAGTATACATTTCTCTAGTAAGGCAATACAAAATTACAGTGTCTAGGAAAAAAAAAATTCAAATACCACAATGATATTAAATGAAAAGTTGATGAGGACGTGAAAAGAAAACATGCATTTTGTCTGCGTTGTGTGTGCACTGGAATTTTTATGGATGTAAAACTTGAAAAGGTCTCTGATATTTCTGTTCTTTTGATTTATGTGTATAACAGCCCAGTGAAAAACTATTGAGATAAATCTGGAACAAGCCCAAAGTTAGATGCTTTTCTTGATTTATAAAGCCATGGCATGCATGCTGACATATTAAAAAAGGATACAAAGCCTGTAGTGTTTTAACAGTTTGGCTCAGGATGTGTCTTCCTCATTTTCGCAGTATAGCCACTCGTTGGCTTGTTGTACTGTCTAGAGAGGAAGAGACTAAAAAGTTTCTGGCTACTATTAAGCAGGGTTGTCGTAGACTATTTCAAGAGTTGACAGCTAAGCTGAGGTGGATTTTTGTGGTGCTGTTGACACCGGGCGGGACATTTGTCTCTATGGTGTTTTAGGTGATACTATGCAGTGTCTGATCCTCTGGCCCACACAATCCAGTGCCTTGTTATGATTTAAATTGAAAATTTCTCATGAATAAACAGATTAGAGATCAAGACTGATTGAATTGCATGTGTTAAATGGGAGAAAGTGAGAGGAAAAAAAAGGTCTGGTTAAAAGGTTGATTACATGTTTATCTGAGTTGATTAGGTTTGTCCATTACGATTGACAAAGGTTTTTGGTATACATTATTATTGTGTTTTTGTTTAGCTTTTTTTTTTGTTTTAATGATCAAAACTAAAACAGACTGTAATTTCTGCACTTGCATAATCACGTTAGTGCATTGCAGTGCATTTAATATCAGATAAACTTAAGGAAGTTTTGGCAATGTTAATCTCAAACATGAGAAAAAAAAGTTTTACTTCCATAACTTTGACCATAGAATTGTTTTTCCTGCAGTGTAAGCTGCTTTCAATAAAACATGAAGTTACTGTGGAATCAATGCCACTAAAACATGGGACGATTTTCAAGTGAAGATTTGGTCCGGCTAAATATTAGATTACTTAAGTATATCTAGCCTATGGAGCCAGTTCTGTGACAGCACCTTTTTATGGTTTTGTTTATTTATGGATTGTATTGGGAAAAGAAGCAAGGGAAAAAAATATATAGATGAATAAAAACTAAGTAAACATGCAGGGAGGTCAACATAGACTGGCTTTGTACCAGCTACACGTTGTGTGCATTGTATGTGTGGAACTTCATGATTGCGCAGCACTGCAGCTGTGTGCCATCTAGAGTTTCGCTGCAATGCCTATTTTTTACCTGTGAGGTAAGTGTTTTGGAAGCAGTTTTAATAAAATTGATGGCAAAAACACTTGTTTATCCTGTTGACCACAACTGAGCACAAACGCCTTTTGCTATGTCATGAAATATCTGTTAGGTTAGATTTACACTGCTTGGCCAAAAGAAAAGATTCACCAAAAAATATAAAAAATACAAGTCACATAATTATGTTACCAGTTCTATTCGTACTGTCGCATCGTCCTCTTCCGCTTATCCGGGTACTAGTAATTTGAGTATACTAATACAATAATACTAATACTCATATTACTAACTAAACAAACTTAACATCTTTCCCATTACCACCAATTGTGTCTTTCAACGCGGTTTTGTAAGAAAATGAGAAGCTACTCATGCAGTAATTACTTAACAGGAGGCTTGTACCCATTTGCTTACCTAAAGCCACATGTCACTGTTTTTTACTTTGTCCAGGCAAAGTATAATATCTGAAATAATTAGAGCTGGTTGAAATGGCAAAATACAATGTTTTCTATTCTATATTCTTTTTGATTTTCCTTCTCTCGCCAATTGCATATTACCTTTACTATGAGATGTAGTGGATGCAGCTCCCACTGTGAGAGGGATGCAGTCTGCACTTTAGTTTTAAAAAGATATCGTAAAAAAAAGTGAACAATAGTTTTTAAAAAATAACTTAATAATGGTTGGTGACTGGTTGGTTTCTGTCTCTGTTGACCCTGCAATGGACTGGTAAGGTGTCAAGGGTGTATTCGAGATGTAGTGGAGACTCTTTTGTCAACTTCTTCACTAATTCTGTTTCAGTCTCAACCCCTCTCTTCTGCTATAATAATTCTCTCCTTTGTTTCTGCTCAGTTTTCTTGCTTACTCTGCTGGGAGGTCATTGTTTTTTTTTGTTCTTCTTCTGCCCTTTTTGGGTTTTCTTGACAGTTTGAAATCAGCTTGAAGATATATTACAGTCAGCAAGTGGAACATGGTATGCTGATGGAGACATAGCTGAAATATGCCTCCATGGGTTGATGGATTGGATGGAGGAACTGAATAAAAAGTCTCATGCTGATCACTGGGATCATTGTAAATTTAATTTAAATCTTCCTTCAGTTTCTATTGCCAAGATAATGCAAACTATTAGTTACTGGATTACTCCAATATATATGATTTTGATGGTCTTGTAAGCATGCTCAGTTTTTTTAATAGAAATAATTATAATGTCTTTAATACTTCAGAACAATTGGTGTTTCATGAATAAATAATAGAATTGGGTTTAATCTAAATGTTATCAAACTATGCTGTTAAACAAATCAATTAAGGAAATTAGTTGTGATACACAGCCTTAGGATTTATAACAACATTGGAAGTGCAGAAGTACAAAAGGAAACAGTTTTTCATTTAAAGTTTTTTAATAATTGGGTTTCAACAGTGAACGTTCTGTAAGCTACGACATTTCATGTAACGTCTATGAAGTGCAATTTATTAACATAGTTTTTCATTAATACAATTCAGTCATATAAGCAGGATGCCTTTCTTGAGTTTTCAGGATCATGGCAGTGATTTTTTACAATATAATTAAGTCGAAAGGATTATTCATGACTTTTGTCAGAGTTGCACTTTTACAAAAACTAAATGAGCTACTATACCAAACATTGGACTCATTGTTATAACATCACTTTGACAATAGGAGAAGAGTGAAAGCTATTGCTTAGTCAAATTCATAATTGGTGATATTATCCCTCTCAGCTTGTTTTGTGTAAAATTTTTTCCATTTGAATAGCCACGTCACAGAGAAACAACTCAGTTTAGTCAATAGAAACTTGGTAAAAGTTGAACTGTGAATTTGGGTAGTTGCAACTCCTTATGTTTCCAAATTATGTTTAGGTGGCTTTGTTTTATTTAAAATGGATTACATGTTATGATTTATGGTTATTCTTTCTTACTGTTTGCATATTGCTTCTAGTTTACAGCCTGTATATAGTATACTGATTGTCCTTTTGTCTGGTTTTAGTCCATTTGACCGTTTGTATGCATTAAAAGTTGGATATTTAACAACATTACTAGGGTGTGTTAGTTTGACGTTTAAGAAATCAGTTTGGCATGAATTCGGTATGAATAACATGTTTACACCCATATTGGTTTTGTTTTCTACAACATGATGTAGACATACTGGTTGTAATGGCTGAGGTTCTGACTGATGGATCCGATTTTGATGTTCACTTCCTCCTGGAGCCTCAGAGACACTGCTACAGCTATTTAAAATTGTTTCACTTCAATTTAGGTATAATATAATAGCTTGGCTTATAACTTGTCATATTTACACAGAACACAGATAAATTGATTGATTGGTTCTCTGTATTAAACATTGTCCTTGTTCACTTTGCTGATGTTAGCTGAGTCAGTTCTGTCTCATCTATTTCATTCATTTAGCTTGTATTAGACTTAATCCTAAGAATCTGCCAGCTTAGAGAAATGGCCTTGTTCAAAAAGTTCTTTGTGTTGAGTCACATTTATGCAAGCTATGCAGTTGAGTAGTTTAGATTTAATTTGGCCTGAGGTTTTATAGGAATTATATGATGAATGCATCTTTGATCATTCCACCAAACTTTAAGAAGATACATTTTCTTGTGTTTCTGATAGAAAGGGATCCTGTTACAAGAGCTGTCTTTATTATTTTACAACCTCATAAAGAACATGCTTCATATTACCTGCCCTACTAAATCAATAGCTTTGACTTTGTGGCTTTTGTCTGAGGCAAAGAGTCCTGTGTTTATTAGTCTGACTTTAAGGTGTCCTGTCCTGGTCATATTCTTAAAATTACATGCTCACAGATTATTTGATTTGGAGACTGCTGCATAAACAAAGTCATTTACTGGCCTGGTTTTCAGCTATGCTCTGCTCCTGGACCACAAAAATATTTTCACCTTGAATTTGTGCTGCCGCTCAGATAACTTTGTTGATGAGAAACTGTGTTAGAAATCAGGCACTTAGTACACGAGGAGGAAAAAAATTTGAATAAGCTTACACCAGGGTTGCCAAATTCTTGTTCTCAAGGGTCGACATCCTGCAGAGTTTAGTTGTTTCATTGCTCCGAGTCTCTGACACGCCTGATTCAAATGAAATGGCTCTTCCTCAACAGCTTGTCAAATTTTACTCGAGCTTGTTGACAGCTTGTTAATTTTAGTCGAGTTTTTTGCAGCAGGAAATGAAGGATGGTGAACCTCAAGGGCTGATCTGTTAGATTTAATTATTTTTGTTTTAAGATGTGGAGTTTTTAAACTCCACATCTGCATGAATGTTTCTGAATGGGTTCTATAAAAATTAAAAGGGAAAGTTCGGTATTTTTCAACCTGTACCTATGTTGTAGCATGCTATACGATAATTTACTCACCCAGACAGTTGTGGCACAAATCAAAGTTCATTGGGAAATATTTATGTCCACACGGGATCAGCATCCATATAATGGGAGCGTTTGGGGCAAGAGCTGCTCTGCCTCTAAATAAGGCATTATGTGCCACAAAACTCCTTCATTTTACCAATGTGTTGTTAGCAAATGCTAGTCCGATCCCTCAGTGACCTGCTAGCAGCTTGTATTTTCATTGTTGTTGTCATCACGGGGTCCTTTCAAGCCTTTTGCGCTGACCTGACATGGCGATGACGTCACTACCATGCGCCATGGAAAAAGAGCAAATTCACTCTGTACAGTAAAACGGTCGGCTACATTCTATTTTTACGATTTGGAAAAACACAAACATGGACCATGTTGCTATTATCTAAGCGAATAGCGGGCTGTCCTACAGTATGGAGTGATGTATGAAGGAATTCGCTCTTTTTCCATGGCACGTCGTAGTGACGTAATTGCCTTTGCAGGTATGCGCCAGAGGCTTGAAAGGACCCCGGAATAGCAACAACAAAGGAAGTACAGGCTGCATCCAGATCACGGAGGGACCGGACTGGCATTTGCTAGCAACACATTGGTAAAATGAAGGAGTTTTGTGGCTTAGAGAATGCATGTCTGAAGTGACGTAATCATGGACCAAGCAACCAAATACTTAAACAACTGTAATGATTACAAAAGCTTTAAAAAGATGTCCAAGTCATATTTAGTGAAGTATAACATTTATCAGCGACTGGCATTGAAAAAAACAGAATACATCAAATAGATGAGTTTTTTTTTTTTAGAATTCTAGAAAATTTCATAGACTAAAATAGAGAAAACATTTTGAGTAGTTTTTTGCTGAGAATTTCTGTATGTATTTCTGATTAGAGACAACACTAACCAACCAGAAAGCTCTCTAAAGCCAATGTCAAATTATTGAATGTGGTTAAACATTGGCAAGGGTAGCGGAAGAGCTCTGCCCATGCTTCAGTCATGACACGAGGAAGGAAAGGGAGGGAAAGATAGAGGAAGGAAGAGGTCATGTGCTGGCTTCTTTAAATCATTCATCTATTTATTCTGTTTAAAGTGTTTCATCTTTTTCACTCTTTCCATTGCTTGGTGATCACCTACTAATGATGGCATTATGCTTTAGATTACCTGCTTGAGCAAGAACAGAAATCCCCAGCTTTCCACAAAATGTGTTCATCGGTTATGTGGTGGAAAATCAGGTTTTTGCCACATTGTAACCTGTCTGACTTGTCAGTGGCCATTACATTTACTTAAAGTTGCTGTTTGTCAGTAGATGTTTAATAAGATAACGGGATTTCGCTAGAATTTTCCTTGTCTTTTTTTCTTAAATAAGCAAAAACCCCTCAAATGGTTATTTTGCCATCAGATGTAATAATTGCCCATGACCCTAAAACTCACTAATGAAAAATGTGTTCAATTCTTTCATGATGTTTTATAATCAAAATGATTATGAAGCAAATCAGCAATCTTAGTATGGGAATAATTGCATCCGTTTAGAAAGTTCTGTGAAGATGTGAGACAACGCTTCTCTGGAAATGTTTTAAGGCTGTCTTTTGTCAGAGTGTAGACAAGGAATGCCAACTTGTTAAATCGTTACATAACCCAAAGTGTTTGGCAGCGTCTGATATTATGAACGCACACGTTATCTTGGAAAGAGTAGACTTGTCACCCAGCCAGCAGCTAGAAATTTAATAGTGACTGACTTTCAGTAATAATGGCAGGTTGATTGTCAGTGGCTCAATTATTGTTTGATCTGTTTTGTATGCTATATTTAAATAAATCTGAAGCTGTAAACCTGATACAGAGTGATTTTAAAGTTAATGTAAAAGTCATGGTTTTATAGCTTTTCATTTATATTTGTGTATGGTCATTGTATGAGCTCTAAATGTGTTTCCTTCAGCTGTCCTTTGTGTTGCATTTCCTCCATGAGTCTTGTGATCTGGTTCCTGATAGTGAACCAGTGTGGTTAAATAGTGCTGGGTTGTGTTAACGGTAAAAGGAAGTATGTTTCTCTTCATTTCCTGAGTTCATTCAACTTGTGAGAAATCCTTGTGGCCCAAAAAAAAAGACTTGGTAGAACATTTCAAAACTAAATGGGTCATTTTGATTTTATTTACCTTCTTGCGCAATGGCAAAGGAAAACTCACTCAGCGCTGCAGGACGGTCGGCTACATTCTATTTTTACAGTTTGGAGAAACGCAAGCATGGACCATGTTGCTATTATCTTAGCAAGTAGCCTTTTGCCATGGTTCATGGTAGTGACGTCATCGCTGTGGCAGGCTTGAAAGTATCCCAGAATGAAAACAACAAAGCTAGCACAAGCTACTTCCAGCTCACAGAGGGATCGGACTAGCATTTCCTAACAACACATTGATAAAACGAAGGAGTTTTGTGCCAGATAACGCTTATTTAGTGCCGAGCTGTACTTGCCCCAAACGCTCCCATTGTATGGATATATGCAGATCGTGAGTGGATCTAAATATCTTCCGAAAGGAGTTCAAGTTGGACCAAAAACTGTCTGGAATGAATAAACCCCTACGAACATAGCATTGACCAGTCCATTTAAAGAAAGATTTACGGGACCAGAATAGGATACTGGGGCGCAGTAGTAACTAGCGATCCCCAAAATTAGGGGTGTTTAGCTCCGGTCCTCAAGGCCACAATCCTGCAGGTTTTCCACGTATCCCAGCTCCAACACACCTGATTTAAATTTATTAATCATTGTATAGAACTTAATAGGCTGCTGGATCCATTTAACTTTATTCAGGTGTATTGAGGCAGGGATACATGGAAGACCTGCAGGACAGCTGCCCTCTAGGACCGACTTTGGACACCCCTGCCCAAAATCAGCATTTTAAAATAATAATAATAATTATACATTTTATTTGGTAGCGCCTTACAGAACACCCAAGGACACTTTACAGTAGGAATAAGAAAAAAAACCCCACAGGTACAATAAAAATGCTAAAATAGAAAACAAGATAGACAAATTAAAAGGCTGAAACAAACAACAGGTTAAGAACTGAGGGGACATAAGGCTTGGGGGACGGCAAACAGCAGATATGATTGAGGGAGTGGGTTAAGTTATGAATCCAGTCGGGCTAACACGCTGGGGTCCGCAGACCGACCAGTGTTTCTTGGTCAGCGGCGATTGGAGGACAAAAAGGAGGGTATTCCACTGGAACCATGGAAGGAGAAACCCGCCGTGATCCGCGATGAACGTACCGCCGCAAGGCTGGAGGTGATGAACGGGAGGTCAGAGAGAGCTGCTGGAGCAAGATCGGACTGCAGAAAGAAAGAGGCTGAGAAGTTCCGCCGCAGAGTACTGCAGAAGCCCAACCACAGATGGATGGAGGAGCGAAAGATTATCCAAGCCGGCAGAGACCACACAAACCCCTGGCTGGTCTACATCACGGAGTAAAGCGGAGGGGCGATGACATAAAGCCGGGTACCGAGCTAAGCAGTTAGGAGCTGGCGGGTAGCAGGTAGCTAGCAGGAGCTAGCAGGTGGTATTATATATAATATATATTATATTCTGTTGTTCTGGGATCCCGGCCGGCAAATCAAACCAGCAGCGCCTGGATAAAGATGACGTAATGACGCATCTCCTCTATCGGTGGAAAACAAAACTTTGGAAGCACCAGAGCTGAACCAGCTAAGCACTGGCACTAGCACCAGTTCTTCATTGGTGGAAATGGGGTATGTGTGGAGTTTGCATGTGTCAGTTCTTGCCTGGTACTCCAGCTTCCTCCTACAGTCGCATAGGTTAATTGATCACTCTGAATTCTCCCTAGGAGTGAGTTTGAGAGTGAGTTGCTGTTTGTCTGTGTGTTGGCCCTGTGATGGATTGCCAACCTGTCCAGGGTGTATCCTGCCTCTTGCCTGCTGCTGTGACAGGCTCCAGCCCCTGTCGACCCTGAACTGGATTAAGCATTACAGAACAAGAATGAATGGTTTTATTTTTATCTTTCTGTAATTTGGTGCATAGAAATAGTTTGAATTACCAGAACTTTGAGCCATGGACAATATGTGTACCCAAAACATCTATTGAAGTAATGAGGTGTCCTTTGAACAACAAAAAGTAATAATTATCCAAAGCATTTTAAATGAATCAGTGCTTTCAGGATTCTGGGACATTATGGTGATAAAAATTAATTTACATTCAACCAGTCCCACTGATTTAGGTTTACAGTTAGTTTTTATGTTTTTTTTAAAAAGGTTTTGTCTCTAGTTGCTGGACTAGAGAAAAAGGGAAAACTGCTCAGAGACCAGGGAATGCCATGCTGCAAAGTGCCCTGACCGGTGCTCAAACCTCCACTTCAGCTGCACTAAAAAACTCAACCGGATAAGCTGGTTGATTTGCACTCTGTTTTGACCATTCTTGTAGTTTGTAGTAATGCCCCTGGTATAACTTCACTGGTTTTCTGCCAAACGTTTATTCAGAGTTTCGCAGATGCATCCACTGTCACCTGATCTAGTCCGAACATGTCAAGTCATTTGCAAAGTTGGAATCTAGCCCAGGGCTGAACAGTGCGACATCTATGTCGCACTTGCTATGAAAAAAACCGTCTACAAATCTTTTTTTTACATAGCACTTGTGCGACAGCTTTGGGGGCGGTTTGTTTTGTTGTTGTTGTTTTTTACTTTAAGATGTGACAGCTGAAGTCATGCAAGTGTCCCGAGTGGATAACGTCAATAA
>JAVQJG010018124.1:0-21863 GCA_036024015.1 Craterocephalus amniculus | reverse complement strand
ATTTCAGTTGATTTGTAATGAATACACAATGTATGACATTTCATGTTTTTTAATTGCATTACAGGAAATAAAGAACTTTATCACAATATTCTAATTTTCTGAGACAGACCTGTAGAGCAATATCTTTTATTTAAAGGTGACACCGCCATCACTGCTTTAAAAGGAATCTCTTGTCAACTTTAGTGCACATGTTGTGAAAGATGATGCACACTTTTTTTCTGGATACAACACAATTTTAAATCCACAAAAAGCCATAACATGGGAAATCATTAAAAGAGCATTTTTCTCTCATAAACTGAGAGCAGAGTTCTTTGTTTTCAGGATCAGGTCTAGTGCTGTTTTCCCTTATAACCCTGCCCTTACACTCATAAAGCCCTTGCTTGCGTTCAGAGATCTGTTTCATCCCAAAACTGTATTTCTCACAAAGATTTACTGCCGCTTATACACAAGTCCTGCGCTGCAGTATGAGACTCTCCTTGCGTTCAGACTTCTTCTCATGAAATTTCTTCTGTCAAATTTTCCCAGCCAATACAGTAGCAGATACGACTTTGATGTCACAGCCCGTTTGCGGGAGCACTTATTTTATTTCACAGCATCCGTCCCAGATATTCCTGCTTAACAAAATTCAGCAGATTATTTGCCAAGACTGGATCAAACCATCCAAGTAAACACAGAGTATCATCATAATGATGCCATTAGGAATTGAATCAGCTACGGTCTGTTTTAGAACTGCTGACTATCCAGTATGATAGCTGTATTCTGTTTAATGAATATAAATATGGTCTATTCTGGTGTGAAAAAAGTCCCTTAATGATAGTTTAATTTGTTGTTTCTCAGTTTGTGTAAATACTAATGAAGAATTATTAGGATGAATGCAGTGTGATCAAAACAAAGGTTTTAAATTACAAATTAACATGATCATTTACCCTGACATCCAGAAAATAGAAGTAAGTGCATCAGTAATCAGACTGGTTTTAATAAACTGAACACAAGTGAACCTGAAGTGAACTTTCCCCATACATGTCAATGTATTCTCTTTGGCCTTGAGATGACTTTTGTGATGCACTGGCCCTATAAGATTAGAATTATATAATATACAATATTATAAAGGATAAAAATTCAATTAAGGGTGCTTTCCTGTTCCCAGTAAACCAATAACCATCTGGTTGGGGCCCTGTGAAGTAAAACGACCTTACCCAAGAGGCATTAACATAAACATTTTGTCTGCCGCACTGCTGATTTAATAATTTTCTTTTTCTTTTACGTGGTTGTTTCACAGCCATTCTAAAAAAAAGAAGTTTTTTTTTTTCCAAGTACACAACAAAAGCTTCAATGCAAGAAGAAACTAAAAAACAGGAACTTTGTACAAGCAGCAGTAAAACTGAAAGCAGAAACCCAATTTCTAGGTGCAGCAGAAAAAATCTGCCTGTAAGCAGACTTATTGACTGCAATGGCAGTTTTGAAGGCAAGCAGTACAACGGAATGCTGCTCTCTGCAGTCTCCTGCACTGATTGATCCATGCTGTCATATCACAACTAAAAACCGAGAATAAAAACAGATTTAATATAAAATTCCCACACTGAAATGTGTCCATACAGACTGTCACAGAACAGATGGGGTGTGTTTGACTGTATCCATTGGCCAATGTTTACCTCAAACCTCAAATTTTCATAATTCCTGCCATTCAGGTGCCAAGAAAAGAGAGTCAAGGTGTTACAAAAGATTCTAGTTAGTTTGCCATTCAGAGTGTGTAATACAACTGAAAAAATGGCGTCATGTACAATTCAGAATACATTAAACAATCAACAGAAAATTGATTTTTGTACTTACATTTGTTGTAATAGATTGTTAAAATTGGATGCAAAGGCTTTCTTAATCTTAAAAAATCTCAACAGATACATTTCTTTAAAGAAATCTGCAACCAGAACAGAATTCACTAATACAGTTTCAAGATATGTTCATTCAAAAACCACACCACACACACTATTATATTCTTTACATTCCGTGATTTTTCAGCTTGTAGACTATGACATATATGACATATATGAGACTATGACATCAAGCTCAGGCTTGATGATGTAAGCTGTCACTGTTGTGTGTTCCGAGGCAGAGAATCGGGGGAGTTTTCAGCACTGCAGTTACTGTTTTGACATGCCCGTCTGCTTGCCACAAATAAATCTCACTTTTGTGTAAATAGTGAATGAAGACAGAGAGGCAGAGCTCCAAAACCTAATGTTTAAGTTTCTGAACCTTCTTTCTGAATTTGTCCCTGTACTATTCGACAAATGTTCTGAAATTTGTTCTCAAATTGTACTTAAGAAGTCTTTTACAAAAACCCTCCATCAGATTTATGAACGTGTTCATAGTCCGCAAAACTGTTTGTATATTTCTTCTTAAATTAGTGAATATCAATGTCTTCTAAAGCCCCGTTTACTCTGAGCGGTATGGTACGGGTCTCAGATAAGCAAGTCGTCCAGTGACCAAAGGGTTGGAGGTTTGAATCCTGCTCCTGCATTGGTCAACTATGGGTTTGTCCTTGGGCAAGACACCCTCACCCCCCTTGCCTCCAGTAACAATGTAACCGCTTTGAGTGCTGCTAGCAAATAAGAGCAATATAAATCTAATCCATTATTATTAGGTATCCTTATATTAAAAAGACACCATTGCAATGAATTTGAATTAGTAGATACAACCTTCTGGAGATAGATCAGAGAGTTAAATGTGACTTAAACGTTTATATAATGAAGTTGCAGTTAAAGGAACAGATCCATCCTGTGACTGGGAAGGTGGTCCCCCTCTTTAAAAAGAGGGAATCACATTCGTAAGCCGCCTTGGTAAAGTATATTTTGAGGTCCTGGAGAGAAAGGTCTGTCAGAAAGTTAAACCTCGGATTGAGGAGGAGCAGTGTGGTTTTCATCCCAATTGTGAAACAGTGGACAGGTCTATACCCTCCTCATTGTCTTGGAGAAGTATGGGAGTTTGCTTAAATAGTCTTCATGTGCTTTGTGATCTTAAAGAAAGCAGTTTCCTCCGCAGGGTGGCCAGGCCCTCCCATAGAGATAGGATGAGAAGTTCGGTCATCCGACCAGCTGGTCTTTTGCATCGAGAGCACCCAGATGTGGTGTCTCTGGCATGTAGTTAGGATACTTCTCTGGTGAGGCCTTCTACAGACATACAGTACAAATGGGAGGAAACTCCTGGGATGATCCAGGATGCACAGGAAGGACTACATCTCCTGGCTGGTCTGTGAACACATTGTAATACACACGGACGAGCTGGCAAAAGTGGCTGGAGGGAAGAGGAGAGTGAAGTCTGAGATTTTCTACTGAGGCAGCAACACCACGACTCAATTTAAAATAAGTGGGCAAAAATAAAGAATGGGTGGATGGATGTTGCACAAGCCTCTGAACGTAATGGACAACCCTGTACACCATGCCTGCCCACTGTACAATCATGAGTTTGTACAGTGTACACTGTACAATGATTCTCTGTGGCAGGGGGTCTCTCTAGCTAAAATACATCATTTGATTTGATTTGATCTGATCATATTCTTATTTTTGGTAAGTAGATTATCCACTAATAACACTGCAACAACATGTCTTGCTTTTGGAGATTGATAAACTCTTGTTCTTTCAAACAAATGTCTGCAGAGACGTGTACAGTATGGCATCACAGACCTGACACAGTGGATTTGATAGTGATGTTCAAAATAGCCCAGTAGAGCAGCCAATCACAGGACATTTTTACAGGTCACAGCAGTAGAGTTTTAGCCAGTGTTAGTCTGGGTACTCTAGGTTAAAAACAGCATCTTGTAATAGATACTACACAATGCCATCGCAACCCGTGTCCATGTCATCGGTGGAGTACGCGTCTGGTATTTGCTTAAATAAGAACACCTCTTCTGTCGACTACAGGCTGCTTGTGCAGACTGTGTTTTTACTGAGAAACCCAAGAAGTGGCCACAAGTTGGTCAGTGGGACATGAGCGGTCAAGGTTATATAAGAGGCGCACCACTCTCTTGGTGTTTTCAAGCTGTGTGGTACTCATTTAGTAACAAGTCTGTTTCGACAGGCAGTACACCTGTGTCCTAGTTGGTAGCCCTAAATATGTCCACCGAATAAACCCATGGTGTTTAATACAGCTCTAGCTTGCCTCAAAGACCACCAGAGACCTCCGTTTTTCCCGACAGACCACCTCTCCTCCTCTTCATTGTCAATATGTGAATTTTTTTAAATGCCAGGTTTTTAAACTTTTTTGAGGCCCAACTAAAATCTGGCTAAAGTTTGGAAATATTTCATTGGAAGAAATATAAACATTAAACTTCTTTTCTTGTCATGCTCACTGCACATCTGCAGCACTCCTTCCCCTCAGGCTCATCCGTCTAGTTGCATGTTGTTGGGTACTGTAGAGTTTAAGCCCACCAGCACAGGATGCCAGTAATAGTAAAATAAGCTGCATGTTTCTTTGTGAACAAGCGCAAGGTCTGACCTGGTATCATTAATCCCTCTACAGCAGACCTGAAAGGCACTCTTCCACAGTCCTTCTCTTTTTGGGTCTGCCATACTCCCTGTCACACTTTGCCTTTCTCCACCTTTAGATCTCTCAATGTCTCTCGCTACCTTTCCACTTGTTAAAGTCAGAGTTCCCTTCAGATTCACCCTCGGTCATTCTGGGCTCTCCTTCACTTCAAGGATACTCACATGACAACTCAGCATTTTGAGGCAGCATAGGTTTTCTTATGTTCTTTTTTATTTGTCAGCTTATGCGTTTTGAGGGGAAATTCTCATTCTGGTTTCCTTCAAGACTCCCAGTATAATCTTTGCACTTCAGTACAAACAGAGAAAGCATTGATGGCATTTCACTAACACTCCTCATATTCCAAAACTTTGGTTATTTATTACTGTATCATTTACTCAATATTACCTGTGAATTCATATGAGACATATTTGAAATGAAAAGCACTTTTTAAAAAAAGTGAAAAAAGTGAAACTTGAACAAATCACCCTGATTGCAAGTATCCTCTAGCTGCCTCTATATTCCAAATGAAGTAGTGTTGAGAGGGCATTACGCAGAAAAAAAACCAGTTCCCACTTTAAAGCCATGGTTTAATAAAAGGCATGATACCAGTTCAAAAGGTGAGTCAAAGCAGGGATGGCCCAGTTTCCCTTTCTAAATGTTCAGCATCCTCATACAAGAAAAAACAAATACCTTGTTAGTGGAGCTGTTGTGTTGCAGTCATGCTGAGGTGAAAGGTTTCTCATGGGGATAGTCTTACATTGTTATGTTTCATCATATGGGGATCTTTGAGGCATTCCACAAGTTATTTGAGATTATTATTTTATGGGAAGTGATTCACTTTATTATAAAATAACATAAGAAAATGATAGCAAGCTTTTTTCTATTGTAATAATTCTGACATGATAATCTGAAAGTAATAAACTAATTGGTACACAAATTTAAAAATTCCTAGAAGGATTCTGTTAAACACTTATAAAAACTCTTGCAGACTAAAATTTAGCTTCATGTTTTGATATGGTTTCATGGAAGTCCTGGGATATACTCACTGTGTACGCAAATTTGTGTGTGAACATCCTTCACAGTCTGTGTATAGGCCTATGTTGTTACTGCACCAAGACAGCAGCATAAAGCAGCCAAAATGTCCAATACTGGAGGCAACACAGAGCATTTGAACATAGCAAAAACGAAATTTTAATTAATGGAAAGAAATGTTGGTAAAAGCTAAGAAGTCTCCTGTCATAAAATAATCATTATGATAGTGTTCAACACCACTTCTGATAATCCGCAAATGTTCACCAGAATAGCTAAAAGAATGAAAAACAGGCCTACAATGCAGCATGCATCACTCATGTTGTTGATCTTAAAATGTCAACATGTTGGCTGTGTCATAGTTTTTTTATTAAAAGTGCCGATGCACAGTTACCATTTCAATCCTCATTTGTCATCCCGTAACTCTACTATGTTCACAAGAGAAGGCTGTTCTCACCAGACAGGAGCATGGTCATTTCACACAGGTGACCACATGAGTTAGAACGATGGCTTCTCTTCTCGCCTCTTTGCCCTACAGCAATGCAAAGCTGCAATTAGCTCAGATGAGGGAAACCAAGTGAAAAAGAACACAGCAGACTACTAAAGCTGCATTGCTGATGAATTACACATTGCATAACAACACCTAAGTCAATGATCTGCAGTGGCACGATGTCATACCCTCTAATGATTCCTTTATCAATTACTAACACAAGCACACCTCAGTGGATGCAATATGAGAGCCCAGACACTCTTTTATAAGTGATGAGAGTGCAGAGATTTACAAACAAATTAGACTTTGGACGCCATTGGCTGCAGCATTCTCGTGATTAGAGAAATTTATGCTTGATCCCTCCACACAAGACGATTTAAAGACTTCATAAAAAGCATTAAAGAGTCTGTCCCAATTCACAAAGATGAGTTGTGTGTAGGTTTCAAATCAATTTATGTCTCACACCTTCTCAGAAAAAAACAAGAATTCCTGGAGTAACTTGGCTTGTAAAATACCTTAAAAGCTCCTGCATCATTTGGGCTGGTAAGGGTGTCATCATTTTAGTTTCAAATTCTAATATCACAGACTACATGCATGTCATTGTCTCAGGTGGCAATCCTCAAATTATTTCATCGGAGTCACTGAAGCAACTAATTGCAGCCGATGAAACGTCAACTAGTCCAAATTACAGTCAGACTATTGCAAGAAAAAAAAAATCAGCAAGAAAATGTCTGATGATGAGCTTGACCAACTAAACCTGTGAGACTGTCAACAGAATGAACACAAAAACTTGTTTTTCTTTATGTTACTTTTCTTTAAAGGATTTGGAATATAGTTGAGTCAATTGCAGCAACCATGACAACCATGACATTTCATGGGCCAAAAACAGGAACAAAAAAGTACAGAAATATGACAAAGTTGTAAATTAGCTTTTTAGCAGTGAAAGCTAAATATGATTGTGCTGAGCAGGTTTTCCATGTTCACTAGCTTAGTTCAGCATCACTTAACACAGTACTGTCATGTAAAACCATGCCATTTTATCTACTTCAAACATGCAGAACCCTGCTTTTTTTCTTTCTGGCAGTCTTTTCCCATTGCTGGGAAAAGTCTGCCTTTGATTTCTTTTTTGAGAAATCCGTCCTATCCGAGAATATAGTTTCCTTTCTATCTGGGGCACCAGAAACTTGGACATTTCTAAGGCTCCTCTGCCAGAGACTTCCTGCCTTTTAGTCGCCGTAGCATCTCCCTCTCTTTCACCACAACTGCCCTGGCAAACATTTTAAAAAAGAAACATGCAGCCACAAACACTAGCTTTAAAACTCCAGAGCACAGCAAAATATTTATGAACACTCTCCTGTTCATGTTGCTGAAATGCTTAACCGGCATTATCTAATGTGTGTATTACACTTACCGGCATTCATTCTAGTGTAAAATGTTTGCAATCCAGCTAAGAATTCATGCAAAATTGTTCAAACCAAAACAAATTCTTGGTTTCATTCAGACTGGAAGCTGACAGACAAATGTGGAAGAAGATGACAACCTTACAACTAACAGATGACCTTCTTTATAATATAATTCAGGCTAAGCCATATGAACTCTTTGTTTTTGTGGACAAGCGTCAGACTAAGCAGAATTTCAGGAATATGTGTGTTTATGTGCGTTGTTGTGACAGCTCACCATTTTAGTCAGCCACTAATCAGAGCATGACTAAAGAGTAAGGAACTCTGAGGTGAAATCAAGCTGGCTTAGTCAAGATGCTGTGGCATTTTCTGGATAAGAAGCAAAGAAGAGTAGAGGTCAAAGCTCTGTAGCTGACCTGGAACAATCCTGCCATCTCCTCAGCGGGTGAGCAAAACATCAGGGTTAAGGGTGAGGGCAAGTCGGGGGGCTGCAGAGCCCCTCGGAAGCACAATGAGAAAAGAAGACAACCGCAGTCATGACTGCTATACTGGTGCCATACTACTGGCACAGTATAAATGAGAACATCACATGACTTTGTTTGACACAGCACAAACTGGAGGATTTTCTAAGCTAAAAAGGTTATACATATCTCATGCTTGAGGTGGAAGCAATCAGATAGAAAATAACTAGAATTAGTTCTATAACTTCTTTTCAAACTGGAGGGGGCTTAAAGAGAGAAGCACAAACAGGTAATAATAAAAAAAAGAAAAACATGAGCATTAAATGCGAAGAAATGAAAGACACGGATAAAAACTTTAGTCTCATGAGACACGATTCCTCAAGGAAATAAAGTGAAAGGATGAAAAGGCAAAGTAAAATGAGATGAAGGGCAGAAAAAAACACTGTTAGGATCATGTTTAACAGTCACCAGACAAATAATTGGAGAACAGGTTGACCACTTTGTGTTATACCATCAAGTACTAGGTTTTCCTGAAGGCGAATAAGTTAAACATTGCTGAAATACACACAGAGCCAAAGGGGTATTACAAAGAGGAACATCAATGTAGAACAGGAGAAGAGGTTTTAATGCCCGACTTTGCCAAAGCAGCTCAAAAACAGGAAATTTCCATCTTAAAATAAAGAAAGCCCTCCCCTCACCAAGGTTAGAAACAACCTTGACTTACAAAGCCTTAGTATTAGGCATCATTATCCGACTTCCAGTGAAAATTGTTTTGCTGGCTTGTCACATTATAAAAGTGTGTCTTTCAAAGCAAACAGGGTTTATATTTCCTCATTAATCTGACAACAGAAGACTGTTTACTAGAGTAAAACGCTTGCTTTAACTACATATTTGATGTGTTGTATAGCAGTGGTCTATTCTTCTAGACTGCATGCTGGTAATCTAACTCTAATTTGCAACAGTGCTGTCTGTTTGTATTTAATTTCCAAAGATATTAGGAGGCAAATTTGCTCAACAAATTGTTTGATGTAATATCAACAATAAAGACTTTCTGGTGTATAACTATAACACTGAGAGGTAAGAAACCGTCTCAGGCTAGATACTTTGATTTGTGGAAGCCAGGTTCCTTGGCATTTGGATGAGTATTTGTGCAATGATGTATTTAATATTCATTTTGTTGGCTGTAGTTTGCTTTGAACATTGAGGGAAAGGTTTAGTGGGAATGGCCATAAACATACACAGTATACAAACCGGGTTTGATTCACTGACTTAACTGCGATGCTCATATCTTCAATCTTCATTAATCTCAGAAGTTGAACTTGGGAGATTATGCACAAAGAACTGCATTTGACAACTGAATTTAGCAACAGTTTTTCAGAAAGGATCATTACCAAAAAGATCACACTGGCTATATAGTTTATGTCCACTATGAGTTATATGACAGTAAAGCAATTGCACTATGAGCCTGTGTCAGATTTGGTCTCTTGGCACCGCTCTTTCCAGTAATCATATTGAGCAGGAATGCATCAACACCATTCCAGTAACTATCCCGTGTACAGTGGTGTACTTGTTTTCAGGTGAAATTGGTCCGGGAGCTCGTCCAAGGCAACCAGAACACAACCTCATCGAATCCATGAAAAATGCAATCAGTCTACTCTTGCAATATGCAGATAACAAACCCTTTTAACATTGGACAACTATTTTTTTGAATACCACGAATAAATCCCTCTCTACTCACCTTCAAACACAGTTAACGTCTTGAACTCAGCCAACTTTTGTACTCATGAAGGCCTCAGCTTTGCTCATCCACCATGGAAGGAAGTAAAAGAAAACTATGAGCAACTGAAAAGTTCACAGTGGCACATTGAACAATATGATAAGATTTACTACCGCAGTATAAGCAAGGAGCATCAAAAACATACACAGGATGGAACTAGATGTTTTCAACTCTTCCTCAGTCCTCTGGTGTAGACAATTCTCTAACTACAGAATATCAAAAACTCATATTTGAACTGAATTTCTTAAACAACAAAGAAGCTTTTTATTTTATTTTTTTACAAAAATGAACATGATGTAAGGTTTGTGGAGAAATGTGAGCTTTATTATGGAGCTAGCTGGAAAGCATCAGATCAAGTTACTAGTGTTGTTCAGGCAGGGTATCAGAGCAACTCAAATTACAGCATGGCTCATTAAAGTAAGCTAGTTCCTTAACTACTGATGAACATTATGAGTATGTTAAGACTACTGAATGTAAGCTAACAGCTTTTTAATGATATTTTAAAAAGGATGAGTCCATGCACAGTAATCAGTTGTTTACAGCCTTCTTCTTTAGTGGTAGCTTAACACCGCCCTTCATACATTTGATGCTTACAGACAGAGCGGTCTGTACTGAAAAGCTTTATTGCCATCCACTGTTTGCCCTGCATTCTTTCTAACACAAACAACCACTCATCTTCTTTAAGATGGCATCCTTTGCAATGCAGAAATACATCTCCTGTCACTGTCGCTGATGTGCACAAGCATGTGCACCCGTGGTAAACCTGAAACCACAGAGCCCTACCCACATAGCAAATCCCAATTTAACCCACACTTGTAAGTCTAAATCTTCATCAATGAACTCCTAGTTTTAAAACAGTTACATGCCTTAAAAACAAGAACTGGACTCACATGAAATTACACGTTAATAGTTTGACTTGCAGGCTGATTGTGAAATAAGATCCTTTAAAATTAGCATCACACTGCTGTAGGCTGAGCATTTATACTCCCTTTGGGAATACTGTCTTCCTCAGTTTATCAAACACAAAATAATGACTTTTTTTGTGTCCTTATGTCTAATGGACAAGACGCATAAGCAATAAAGTGATAGCGAAGATAAATTGAAGCAAAGTGAAAAATGCATAAACAGATGGACTACTGATCAGAAAGTTGGCATCATAGATCATCATCAATGAGCAATGACGGCTAATGCTATTCTGTAAGGACCGTGTAGCCAAGTCACAATGAGATGCATGGCTTTCCTCCTTCTTGTGCACCTTACAGCTGTTACCTTGAACAGTCATTTATTTCAATAAGACAGCCGGTATCTCCCATGGCGTGGGAGATAATGTTTGCAAAGGCCCAGCTGCAGTCCAAATCAGAGTCATTGATTTGGCCCTCAGCTCGACGGGACAGTTCGGCTCCCAGAGGAAACAGCACAAGGGCAAATCGCAGGACTCATCTGGCTTCTTAGTTCCTTACATTAATAATTATTCTGGTTACAAATAAATGCCCAGATGCTTTTCTATTTATGTAATGGTCTATTTTCACAACAAAATCTGCTTTCTTCTGTTTTTTTTCTAAAGTGGTTTTCCTTAACTCGTAATCTTCAATATAATAGTATTTATTCTATCCAGTATTTATGACTTTAGCATTTCCAGTTTACCTAAGGATGAATTGTTACATCACCTCCATCACAGTTTTCAGTCAGTTTCAGTAAAACATCTCCAAAATGCTGCTCACCTTTAACAAAAGCACAGCCAGGCCTTAGAAGATGGCAAATCTGAGTTTTGATTACTATAGAGGCAAAAGTTCCTTCCTGATTTTTTTTACATCTCGCATTATGAGGACTTTTTCACTATCCCACAGAGATGATAAGCGTAATTTTCCATTTTTCAAACATCTTTCTTGGTTTCTCATCCCCACAGGATACCAAATGAAAGCACTGCAAAGTAACGGCAAGGTCGCTTTTCATGCTCCACAAGGTTAGGAAAAATCCTTGTCTAGCACCTGAACAACACTAAAATGACTGATCTACAGTGCCTGCCAACAAATTCAGGGAGTGGATTTGTTGCAGGTCTATGTTCTCATAACTCTCCAAATTTCAGTTTTACATCAAAGCATCCAGGAGTTAGGAAGACCAGAGGTCACTCAGTGACGACAGCACAATCCTCAGTTAAGTGCAGACTACTGGGCTCTTGACAGCACATCCACTTGTCACCACACATGCAGTGAACCTTCATAAAACTATAGTTAATATGTATAATTAAAAAAACTTATGACTTAAATTTAGCATCTGTATCAATCCTATAAGTGTGACAAGTAATTTGGACTTTTTGGAATATTCTGGATAATTTTTTGACTATGATTTTTTGGAACATTTATATGTATCATCCAAATCATTAGGTGATTAGTTAATAAATGAAATAAATTTAAAATAAATCACAAAATTATCTATCAAATAAGAAAACTAACAGAGAAAACAAATTTTAAAAAAAGAAATAAACATCTGTCAACATGATGTCATCTGGTGCTTCAAAAATCATTGACCTCTCGACTTTATTTTTTGCACTCTGTCCAGTTTTTGTATTCTATAATTGGTAAAACAACAACTTTCTTACAAATACTTAATCACCCACCATGGCAGGGTGATAAAGATTTGAGAAATCTTTGAGATTTCACCCAGAAGTATTCAGATAGTTGACTTGGTTATAGGTTAGACTATTTGGAAGCTTAGAATTCTCCTGGATAAGTCTACCAAGGCTCTCTACATCTGGATTTGAGCAGATTATTCCTTTTTTGTTTCAACAAATCCTTAAGCTTAAACTTTCAAATCTCCAAACAGGTATCCTAAGGGATTTAAACCTGGACTTTTGATGCATCTCTCAAGGACAGTCTAGGACTTGTCTTAACAGCTCTCGGGTGATGCCATCTCTTTTTCGGTTTCTTTGTGCTAAGCAAACAAACTGGATTTTAGTCTCTTTTTTTAATGCACTCATTCTTCCCTTGATGTATGAAGATGCCACCATTGAGCTACACTGTACAGATGGCAAGAGTCATACACTGAGCAGTCCTTGGAGCTTTGAGAGGTACAAGTTTAGTTTAATCAGAGAAAGCATAGCTATTCTACCATATAAGTGTCTTTTAAAGATGGACTGCTTTTTGCCCTCACATAGAGCACCAGTAGAACCTTTTTATCTTTATCTCTAATTTGTCCCATCGAGTCAGTTTCCCATTATTGGATTTAAGTCAAGTTCAAGACCATTTAAATAAAGCAAATACTGACAACATGGCACAACTTGAAGCAACAACACAAGGGACTAAGTGACTTTCTGATTTTTAATTAAAAAACCTTTTTGAAAAAAGATGTTCTCAACAAGCTCAGTAATTGGGAAGAAGTGTGGAACCATCAGGTCTCATCAGCCTCATCCTTAGTCCTGCGATGTCTGCGGCATTCTTCCTATAATCTCTGATTAAGCCATTCGTTACACTCTAATTTGCAAAGTGCTTCCCTCGAGTGTAATTTGCACCTACTTTTGAAATTTGAGAAATTAAGAGCAGAAAAAAAAAACACTACTTTAGTGAAATTAGAGCTATGTTTACTGCTTTCTTGATGTGTGTGAATGTGAGTGTGTGTGTGTGGCACTCCAGGCCACCTTCATTCTCTACAAATGTGAAGACAGTGCTGAAATGTCTGTTTTCATTAGTGTAAACTGCTACTGTCATCAGGTAGGATTTGTTATCTTGTGGAAGACAGACAGCTGGGAGATGTGATAGGCTGTCTGTCAATTGATTTGCAGACATTTTGAATAATAAATGGCTTGTTTGACGGATTTACCATCAGGAAAATATGTGACCAAATAGTTTTAACAGAGAAACTTCATTTCTGTGACCTCAAATTTATGATACTGCTTCAAATCAAGGAGTAATCTGAATGAAATCTTTATAATGCTGCTATGACTCATATATATAGTCACCATCCATATGTAAAGACTTTATATGCAATGTAATAATAAACCATTTATGTCACTCAATGATTGGTGAGTTTTTATTATTGTAGGATGCCTTTACAAAATCATCCTACTTTATAGCTATTTTTATCTAAATTGGGTTATGACTCGTGACTCAAAAACTGAGAACTTGCAACTATTATTGAGGTGATGTAAACTGATTATCTCTATAAATTCAAGTGAACCTATATCATCTATATACCTATATCATAGTTTTGCATATTTTTTAACTAAATTTGACTGATACAGAGTTCTTAGAGAGCATAACATTGCATTATTATTTTTACGTTAGTTACAGAACTTTAACATTAATTATTACAGTTATCCAGATTATACACAACTTTGTGTCTTTATCAGCAGACAACTGCATTCTTATAGACTTACAGTTTCAGTGTTTGGAGGAATTAAACATCTAGATGAAAGAGAATTTCCTACAACTGAATGAAGACAAAACTGAGATTAGAGGATCAGCATCAATAAACACTTGGCGACTTGGCTTCTTAAAACCACTGACCAGTTTTGGATGGACTTTCAGCAGTCACATCAAAACTGACACTAAAACAGTTTTTACCATCTCGGAAACATGAGCGGAATATGAAGTTTAGGCTCTTACCAGTCTAGTCTACCAGGAGAAACTGCTTGCATCTCCAGTAGACTGGAATCCTGTAATAGTCTTTTAACAGGACCTCCTAAAAAGAGCATTAACAGCTCATCCAGATGCTGTTGCTAGAGTTTTAAAACGGACTAAAAGATCTAAACACATCACACCAGTCTTAAAGTCAATACAATGGCTTCCATTGTGTCTCAGAGATAGATTTTTAAAAATTTACTAAGTCCAGACCAAACATGGTGAAGCAGCTTTTAGCTATTATTCTGCAAACGAGTGGATCAAACTGCCAGCAGAGATTAAAATTTTACCAAACGCAGAAATTTTTAAATCCAAGTTTTAAAAAATTCTGTTGTCATGCATCTATATGCTTAAAATCTGCACGGTATCTTTACTTAACCTGTTTTCAATCTTTTTGAATTTCTAGCTTGCTTTTTATCCGTAACACTTTTAATGTTTTATGTAAAGCACTTTGGATTGTCTTGAACATGAAAATGTGGTATACAAATAAACTTGCCTCGCCTTACTTTTTGTGCTGAACAAACATTCTTCTCAAGACAAGACAAACAACAAGGCTAGAAAAAAAAATATCTGTTTGAAATCACTTTAAACAAAAACTGTTTGTGCTGCTTTTCAAAGCTGTTAATGTTCTATTTTTTAGAGACATAACCTGACATATTTGGCTTCTCTCACCACCTCTCATATTGTGTGTGTGTGTGGCAGCAGTTCATGTGAAGCATGTTTTGACATCTAGTGCGTAAGATCTAGAAAAATTAAGGCTTTCTTAGTTGTTACAGAAAAAAATTACAAAAAATGTAAGAAATAGAAGCTGCCCCTTTTCAGCATTGAGCATATTTTTGTAGACTGAAGGCGCACTGGTGCATCCCAAGAGAATGGCATCACTAATGCTTGGCTGGCGGGTAGGCAACTTGGTATTGACGGTCAACTTCAGCATGTAAATGGGGCGAGTGGGGGCAAAGGGAGGTGGGATGACTGCTAATGTGTTAATGTGATTCAAACACACCCTTTCTATAACATGGTCTGTCCCTGTGCCAGGACATGCGGGTGGCATAAACTAGTGGATGATTACGTTAAACAAATGACTGCCTCATTAGCTTGACCCTCAGAGTGTTGTGTGAACATATGCAACACACAACACAAAACTCTGTCCATTGATATATCTCTTTCTCATGCGCAAACACACACACATACAAACACACATTTATACCAACACAAGCATTAGGTTGGCTTTGTACACTGAAAAGGGCAGTGCACAAAGGCAATACTCAGGAGGGTACAAGCTCCATCCAATAGACTAATTAACATCTCCCAATTACACCAGCCAGCACTCTACGGTGCTCCAGTTAGCTTTGGATGATTTTACACAATACAACAGAATGTGTCACCATGAATGGCCATGTCCAAACAACATCTGAGCCGCTCCCCTAAAGCCAAGCTAATGACTGCAATTAGCATCATTAGAATCCAAGCTGAGGCCTCAGCTGGTGGAAAGCTGAACAAGCACTGTATGACTTTGGCTACATTTCTCAATGCATGAAAATTACAGACAAATAATTTGAGTGTCTTTTTATAAAACACCATAGAAAGAGACATTACGCTGATTAATTTCATCTTTCATCCAAAGCCATCTTCAGCATACTGCCACAGAGAGAAAGGAAAAGAAATGTAATTGCAACATTGAGATTCTCTGTAAAGCAAACATAATGGGGAAATTCACAGAAGCCAAAACAAACTAATTGATCTGCCATAAATAGTTTTCCTAGTATTTTCTTTTTTTTTAAAATCCAAATGAAGTGATTGCAGCTTTTGCCCATTGGGACAATGGTCACAGCACAAACACTCCAGCATCTGCCACCTGTCCATTGGTTAAATAATGCATGCAGTTAAATAATGCACTGTTGAGTGGTATAAAAACTACAATCAGAAGTGGAGAGCCATGGTACAGTACAGAAACATGCAGAAAACATTTTATAAACCAAACCACACACAGAATATGTGCACCAAAGCAGAAACATGGGGATGAAGGAAAGTTTTTTGAGGTTGTGTACGCGTTAAGATCACAACCAGGAATTTGAGTGAAGTTCAGGATTCAATGAGTTTATTTTATCAACTCTGCTGACTGGATTAAATGGCATGTCCAACAAAATGAGAGCAAATATATACATTTGTGTCTTAATATCTTGAGCCCTCACAAGCTCTCAACAATGAAAAGTTGGAAAGAATCACACTATGTCCACATGTGGGCCTAAAAGTCAGAGTGACCCAGGGCTTTGGGAGCATTTCCCATCAGAAGCCAGTTACACCGCAGAGGCCATTATTACTCCCAGAAAAGAAAATCTGTGGAAATGTAATCTTTGAAGTCTCAGCTAAAATAGCCCAGCAAAACCATTTTCTGGCAAAGAAAGATTTCTGCTGGAGATAGATTTCAAATGTCTTACTTTATAGGTTAAAATAGAAAACAAAAAAGCTTTAAATATATTTTTCAAGGTGACATCGCTGTTTCAGTTGAATTGCAGCACAATGCTTGAAACCTGAACATGAAATTAGTGTCGAAAATCAGGTCATAAAATCACGTTTGCTGTAATGACAAATTGAAAGCCAAGTACAAATTGTCTTGATATTTTTCCAGTGGTCGATTTTTAATCCCTCAAAGCTACAAAATAAAGGGAAATATTTGTTGTTTGGACTGACTCAAGAAGAGACATAGAAACTTAATTTTTTTTTTAAATTAGAACATAATACTGACATAACCACAACCATGTAATAGAGTACACTAAGACTCAAAGTGCCACAATCATGCAGCCACTCCCTAGTGCCCATTTTTTTAATCTGCTCTCTCTTGCTCTGGATAATTAATAATTTGGTAAGGCCTAATCATTTAGACATGGGAAGTGATTTGATTTAACCTTGAATTGAATGGGAGAACCGAGACCTGGGCAAGAGGTTTGAACGGTAAAGATACTGACAAGGAGCCGGTGGGAATTAGATAAACTGCACTCCCAATGTGGCAAGGTGTCAATATAGGACAGAATGATTGCTAGAGTCAGAGAATGAGGATGCAGGGCAGTCTGATGTAATCATATATTCACACACACACATAGGCCACAACAAAGGGCAAATGCAAACGCACGTATACGTGTGCAAACAGGTACAAACAGACAGCCATCTGTACAGGCACAGCTCCAGCTCTCCTTCATCTGCACCATTGAGGAAACCATCTGTTCAGGACTTCTGAATGTGAGCTTATAGGTTGCGGACCTCATCAGTTATAATATCCATTGACAAGGCTGTAATAAATCAAGAACGAGGTTCAACTGTTCAGAAGCACAACGAATTTCTGGGGGAAAAAAAGCAAAAAAGGAAAAAAAAAAAGTCGGATTTCTTAAGGCCTTTGTCAAAGAGTCTATCTAGATAATAGAGACTGTGTGCCACCCATAAATGGCCTGATGAGTCATTTGTTCATACAGATAATAACAACAAACAAAAGTGCAACTGTTGAAAAAGGTGTCCATTAATTTTAATGCAAAAAAGCATAGTTACTGCATCTGGGTACAAGCTCTCAGCACTGAGCATGACTGCACATTCACCGCCATCTACTGTGTACCCAAACTGCCCAAACAAATTCTTAAAGGAATACTTATAGAAAATAACTAAAAAACAGGAAGGAAAAAGGACTGTGAACTCACCACGAGGTCACTGAACATTGATTGGACTTTGTTAATACAGTAAGACCTGCAAACTGAAGAGGAAAAATTATGGAGTCCTCCTTTACAGCTGAACTCATGGTGCAAGCAGCGACACGGGGAACATTTTGAAACTTGAAGATATACATGGATATATAGAGGAGGTGTTGCTGTGTCCCTTTGAGGTGTGAATAAATTGTTTAAAAAAAGGTTTCCAAAGCACTGAAGGAAAATGTTTTCTCTTTAATTTAATGCCTTTCAGAACTCTGCTAAATACTCTATTTACAGAAACACGATTATTTGACCATGGTGTTCAAATTTTATAAACATTTGCAGATCTGACAAACCAACCTAAGCAACCAAGCTCCTCATGCCAACATGCAAGGACAAGAAACAGATGATTACTAAAAAAAAAAAAAAGGTAAAAATGTAAGAAACTTTTCAGGTTTCAGACAGACATCACAGTTGCTTTGACTTTCCAAATGTCTCATCTAATAAACCCAAACCCAAACTTTTTTTATCTTGAGAAAGAACGACTGATGAGAACCACAACAAACACCTGACATGTTCAAATTTAAGCAAACAAAACTCAACATGATGCTGAGGATGTTCAAGACAATATTCCTTTAAAAGTGGCTTTTTCAGCAGTGATTCTTTTGACAAAAGGTTTGTTTTTTTTTCCTCCCCCTGGCCAGTGCAATTTTACACAGCCTGTTGGGTGAGTCCGTCCTAGAAACGTCAATATGCCAAAATGAAAATGTGGGATCATAGTTAATTTTTGGCTGAGTAATTCCTAAGGCAACACAGAAAAGGCGGTCTCATTCAACATGAGTAAATTAAGCTGAGCAGCCAAAATTGTTGCAGAAGATGACACCACAGAAAGCCTTGGGACCAAAGAGGATATTAAGTGTAATTCAATTTGCAACCTGAGCCGCACCAAGTACCACATTGCAGTCTTGGCTCTTCTCTATAGATACCTAAGGGGACAGGTTAATGTGCCTGACACGACACAACGCTGTAGATTAAGTGCAACTGAAAGCTAGTTCTCCCTTCCTGCCACAGCAAGTGGATTGTTTTCTTTGCCAAGTACTGTTGTTATGCATTTAACTGTCCCAGAAACACTATGACAATGGATTCGATTAATAACAGTCCATCGGCATCAGACCCATCTGGGCTTATAATGTACTGAACAAGGGTGCATGTCCTAGTGTAATTTGCCTGCTTCTGTTCCAACAGCAAAAAAAAAAAAAAAACTTTCACTCAACCGATGCGCCACATCTGGCACTCTGCAAATCATGTCTCACAAACATGAGCCCATCCTCATCGTTGTTCTAATACTAAAAGCACTCACACCATGCTACCACTTAATCTATCGAAAAAACAAGGCAGGAATTAAAAAAGCTGAAAGACTATTGAGGATAAAATAATAAAGCTCCGGTCCTCTTTCTTGTATAAGAAGACAAGAAATTCTCAGCCACCCCGACCGTTTTTTTTTCTTTCTTAGGGTACAATGAACTACTTTGCCCCTGCTGTTCCCAATCCTACTGCAGTCAGCCCCAGCATGAAACAGAGTATGCATGTTTCCGTCAGCCATTACCTCCACCGGCTCCCATTTTTCCAGGTTCAGGGCTGATGCATATCCAACGTGGTAGCCGGTCACCAGCGCTACGGCGGGATGAATAGTCGGTCATCCCTGCCCCTCTGTCCCCCCTCTTTACTTCACTCCCTGCCTCTTGCCGGAGCTGTTTGCTCAGCTGTTCGCCTTTCTGACCGCATTTATCCCAGATGAGTGGCACAGCTTACTCCCTTAATCTGTGTGAGTGTGTGTATGTGCCTGAGTGTGTGTATGTGTGTGTGTATACTGGCGTCTCCATTCAAGGTATCCTCTCATTGCCCCCCTGATGACCATTTAAAGACACACCCTTTACCAGGAGACACCCAGACAAACACACACACATATGTTACAGGAGACACGTAACACTTGCCGGCCAGACATGAAGCAGAGATTATTCAAAGCATAACCGGGGTTCATAAAATGTCTGTGGATGCAATATAGTGCATTATGATGTAATGAATCTTACAATCAGCAATGTCAGGTCATTGTCTAGCCTCCAAGTATGCCATCATTCAGCAATGATTTTTTTGAAAACAGTGACTGTGCAGAGGGTGATTTAAATGGTTATCACCATCCTGGGTTTGGTGCAATAGTATTCATATTAGCTGATCCTTTTCCTTTTAAACAACAATGAACCAAATCCCTGACAACAGGCAGACTGGTGTGACTGAAATCAAACTATTTAGCAACAGCTTCACAAACCCAATCACCCTTTTCAGGCTTCAGCAATGAACTTTCACCTCAATTCTCAATATGCTTGTGTACTTCCTAACCATTTTTTTTTTTTTACATATTTGTTTGGAATATTTCCATTTGGCACTTTTGGACCAATTAGATGCAGAAACGCAGCAGTTGGGGACTGAGAACCTCCCCTAGAACTACACTGGGTATTTTAAAGGACTATTTTTCTTCTTTCATGTAGATTAAGCGATGACTTGACTTCATTGACGATTCAGTTTATTCTTTAAGTTTTGTCAAAGATGATAGATTGCATTTTATTCTGCTCAATTCAGCTTTATTTGTATAGTGCCAATTCACGACAATGTCGTCTCAGGACACTTCATAGTCAGTCAGTTTGAACCAATCTACTGTTATCAGTCAGTATTCATATAAGCCAATTAATAACAAATAGCCTAACAAAGGAAACCAATAAAATGCATTACATCTAGTCTTCAATCAAATCCCTCATCCTGATCGTGCATGAGGCGACGGTGGAAAAGAAAAACTCCCTTTTAACAGGAAGGACAAACCCTTTAAGCAGATCCCGGCTCAGGAAGGGTGGCCATGCCTCGACCGATTGGGGTGGAGAGGAGAGAACGAGAGACCAACAGGGAGATCTCATGCCAAACTGTATAAGAAATACATATTTATATGCATATTATTGGGGAATTTACAATTAATAAAACCTTGGACCAAAAATGGACCATATTTTGGCATACCTTATATTGGTCAACACGTATGAACGCACAAACACAGCGCATGCTGTCAGGCTCAAACTGCTGGCTAGCATCGCAGTAACCAGAAAACTATTGATATGGTTAAACCCTTTCCCTATTAAATATTTATTTTGGAATAAATCTGTTTGTATGATTCACAAAAGGAATGATTGTTTGTTTGAGAAGAAACACTTGCATTATGTCTGAAATGAGGCATTTCATGTTTTTACATTGAACCATATATCTATTTGTTTTCATGGTCAAAACTTTTTGTCATCCTCTCATGTAGAATACAAAATTGTGAAATCCTTGTCCATAAAAAGCATTATATTAGCACTGGAGCTTCATAGACTTTCTTTTGCCACAACTGTTTCATCAGCCTTTAACTCCAGCAGACTCCCCACAAAGTGAAACAAAAAACCTGTCCCACCCTTCTTTGAGGAAACTCTGTATGACATGACTGAGATTTATGCTGCAGACAACAAAGAAGAGCAGTGGGCAGCAAAGAGCTAAAATGCTGCCTTTGTTTTTCTGAACCCTGGCTGTGTTGCGATCCATCACGTCTGTGAGGTAAGAGAGGGTTTTGGCTGGTTCTGCTGAGTCAGAAGTAAAGCACACACTGCTTTAACGTGCACAGGTTCCTTTATTACAGCTTCATCTGATTATTTCACTTGCCACAAACAGGAAGCAACTTTCTTGAAAAAATTGAAAGAAAATATTTTTTAAAAATGGAAACCTTTTATCAGCATCTTGACTTGAATTTATCTATTTTTGCTCTTATCTTTACTGCTACCCTTGAAAAAAGGCTAACAGTCAAATAAGAATCATTGAAATACAT
>JAVQJG010018106.1:0-17116 GCA_036024015.1 Craterocephalus amniculus | reverse complement strand
ATATAAAATATTTTCTGATGGAGTTCGAGTTGCACCACAACTGTCTGGGTGAGTAAATGATCGAATAGCATGCTACAACATAGGTACAGGTTGAAAAATACCGAACTTCCCCTTTAAAGCAGCTTAAGCATTTCTGTGCAGCAAAGAGCAGTAAATTCTAACAAAGTACAAATAAATCACTGGACTGAGGAAAGAAATCCCCCTCTGAGTCATTTCCATTATAATCCACTGCTGAGTTAGTCAGGAGCTCTGCTGATGTGGTTCTGTAAACAAACACCTGGTTGTTATTATATCTGAAGGTATTTACCTCTCCTTTTGAATTCTCCTTAATCACTGAGGAGTTGTTGGCGGCATTAAGCAACCTAAAAAAAAGGAAAAAAGTGAAAAATAAATAAATACAGGCAACAAAAAAGTCATCAAACACTGAAGTCCAAAACTGAGGATTTACTGGTTTTCTTTGAAGTAGGTGAAGCCGACAAATGGCAACTGATTTCCAACAAAAGCCTTAGGTGTCGGGAATGTTTCTACGTCGCCTTTGTCATCTTCTATCTCATCAAAGTTGCTGGTGTCTATGTCGCTGCTCAGCTCCGGGACCACCGGCGCCGCCGCTGATGAGATGGAGAACAAGAGGAAAAAGGTAAATGTGAACTGCTGTGTGAAATGTAAACACATTTAAACTCTAATGGAGAGTTTTAATGTGCTGGTACATAAATCGGCAACTGTGCAGAGGAAATTGATGTAGAAATGTAACATTGTAATCCCCATTCAATCCTGGGAAAACTCTTGACCAAAGCTCTTCATACATGTCCTCTGTAAGCTCTATAGTTAATTCTGTTATCCTGAAGGGTGGAGTTAACCAGCTAAGTAAGTCAGAACCAAGCTCCTGATACTAACTTTCTCTGATGGTGTCGAAGGTCCACTGGTCGTTCTTGAAGAAAGGGTGTCGCTTAATTTCCTCCACACCGTTTCTGCCCAATCGCACCTCCCTCAAAACAAAGAGACCATCAGCATTATAACCTACCCAGCACAGGATTAAATGTGAACATCAACAAGTTCTTCTGGGTTGTAAAATCATTTGACAAATAAATTGAATCTACTTTCAATTTTTTGGCATAAGGCAGCAGCGTATAAAATTATTCATCATTTAGATATTCATCAGGCCTTAAAATGAGATAAATGCAATCTTGCACTTAGTAATTAATCAAAACTGAGTGACCTTTGTGATTTAATACAATTCAGAACGATAACTTCCTCACAAAGTTGTGGAGGAATTTTAGTCCACTTTTCTTTACCATGTTGCTTCAGTTGATTGAGGTTTGCACCATTTGTTTATGCAAATCTCCCACCGCAGTATTTTCAAGCGTTTTAGCCAAGCTTTAGCCGTCGTACAGATGGCATCGCAATCAGCTCTAGTATGCTTTGGTTTAGAGTTCATTAACTCAATGGTTGCAAGGTGTCCAGGTCCTGTGGCTGCGAAAGCCCAAGACTTAAAAGTAATTGGTAAGAGGTCTTTTCTAAACATGCTGCTGTGCAAACATCTCTGGTGTGTTTTGGTCTGCTGTGTCCAGAGGCCATTGTTCCAGAAGCCTTTTGGTTTGTTCAGCTGTAACTTTGCAAACCAAACCAATGCTGCCACGTTCTTTTTAGAGAGAAGACTTAATCATGCAACCCGAACAAGCCATACATGTTCAGACTTTCTCTAATGAAACTGGCTTTAACTTTAATATTTAACCTACCTGCCTATTTTGCTTGACAATGCATTCTTTTAGGAAACTAATTCTCACAAGGAGTATTTGATTACTTCTGATCTCATTAAAAGAAACACTTGTGATTTGACCAAAACAGTGTAAAATAAAGTCTATTTTACACATTAGAGCCCCGAAGGCCCCAAATTTGGGGCATGCTAACTGGGTTTCAGGGAGTCTGGGATGTAGCTGTTGGTTTTTTTCTGTTTCTATGAGCATTGAACGGTTTGATCTTTGTGGAACGTCCACTCTTGAGAAGATTGTCACCATTCTTGGATACTTTGCTCTTGTGAATAATCTATCTCACTGCGGACTGATGGGTTCCAGACACGTTGGAAATAGCCTTGTAACCCTTCCCAGACTGATTGATGTCAACAATTGCTTTATTAGGATCATGTTGTATTTACCCAAATTGTAAAAAATTAGGCAACTTTATTATATGTGAAGATTTTCAGTTGTCATTTTAAATGACAACATATAAGAGTTACCACTGAAAGAGAGATATAGGAACAGCTGCATACAGAGAACTAGTGTGGTGGTGGTATCTTGTACTTTTTCTCTTCCTACCTGTCAGTCAGGAAGGCACAGATAATATTTTTGGCATGTTCAGATATCTCCACATCATCCGGGAAATTAAGCGAGTTCTTGTGGTCCATGATCTTACTATAGGTTCCCACCAGAGAGTCGGCGTAGAACGGAGTGTCACCTAACAGTTGATAATAAAAACAAACTCTCGGTTCATAAACATTTTTAAAAATAAACTTTGTTCCTTTTTTTGTGTATAAATACGTAAAATATGATTACATAAAGCATTCACTGACCCACTAGCATCTCAAAAATGAAGACGCCCACAGACCACCAGTCACATTCCCTCCCGTAATATCCATCTCCCCCCTGAGACTTGAGAACCTCAGGGGAGATGTAGTCTGGAGTCCCGACTGCTGTATCACAGTGCACCATGCCAGTCTGCAACACAGACACAAGTTCCATTAGTGACCTTTTTGTTAACAGGAACGGGGAAAAAGCAAGTTATTTAAAGCTGAATGCAACAGAATATGTACTGCAGGTCAATGATTCAGCTGCAATGTTTAAAAATGACCAATTTCCAAAATACATTAAATCAAAGATGACATTTCTTAGTTTTACTAGCATATTTTACCGATAGAAAATAAAGAGGAAAAGAATCTAAACCACAGTAAACATCACAACAGTCATTTTGCTTTCAGGTTCTTGTGTAAAATTGCATTAAAATTTGTTTGCCTTGTACAATAATTTTATGAGGAGCCCTCTGGGAAAGGGTTTTCTGTTTCATTCCCCAGTATTTGTAACACAGAAAGATCAACCTGAAAACAATGTTTCCATAGCTCCTTTTTGCATCTCGGGTATCAGTTATTCTAGTTTTAACAGCTCTTTCTGCTTCCGATATATGTTAAGTCTAAATATTTTCAAAGCTTTGATATATTCATTACCTGGTCTCCTTTAACTGTAATTTTGCATAACTTACATCTGTCAGCTGCATGATTAGGGTGCTGAAAATAACCGGTTGAAAGATGCATCTGGATTCTTAATGACACTCTGCATCGCAGCAGTTACGTCATATAATCAATTTTTAAGTTGAAAATAAAACTAGGCTGATGGCTGCTTTTCCTGCTTGTGCTGGATGATAAAGTTTTACATCTAAAACAAGGCTTGCATGTATTTCAGGTGATGGAAAAGCACGGCTGCAGCAGTGGAGGAAACCAGCAGTGGGAGTTAAAATGTAAGACAAAGTGGATGATGCTACCCAGAAAGACAGCTTCAGAGCTTGTCAGGTAAACACAAAATATGTCAGAACAACAAGACTTTTGCACTAAATAAAAATGATCCAAGCTGCTTATGATGTTTGACCTTCTGTCATTTGGAGGTCAGTGCTACTCACAGCGTCCATCTTCATGCATGTGCCGAAGTCGGCCAGCTTCAGGTGTCCGTGTCTGTCCAGCAGCATGTTGTCGGGCTTCACATCGCGGTGGATGAAGCCCATCGAGTGAATGGCGTCCAGAGCCATCACCACTTCGGCCGTGTAGAACTTTGCCCATTTCTCAGGCACGTCGTAGGTGCTGGTGAGGTTGACCAGATCTCCTCCCGGCATGTACTCCATCACCATGTAGAGGTAGTGCTCATCTTGGAACGCGCAGCACAACTAAACACACAAACAATAATACTTTTACTCAAAGCTGATGTTTGTTTGTGTTAACGACCAACCAACCAAAGAAATTTGAGGAGAATCTTTTTTTGGTCTCTTCAAATCAACAAACTTTTCCGCATCTCTATATATATATACAAAAAAAAAAAAGTATTAAGAAAAAAAAAAATCCAGAATGTTGTAAATGTACCTGCACAACCCAGGGACTGTTAGAAAATGCCATGATGTCTCTCTCTTCCCAGAAAAAGGCAGAATCCGAGCGCTTGATCATCTCAAACTTACTCAGCAGCTTCAAGGCGTAGACTTTCTGTGAGACTTTATGTCTGACCTGAAGAATGAAGGGAAACACAGGAGCCACAGTCACATGTAGAGAATGAGTCAAATTAAACTTTGTCTATGCAGAAACTGTAGCTTATAACCCACAGCCATCAGGGCATTAAATGCCACTTCACTGCACTGTGCTGCATGACTTTTAACTCATTTCATTCCTAATTTTATCCACCTGTTGCTGTTATTCTTTTCACCTTTTCATAGATCTTTTCATATCTTTTAACACCAAAAGGGATCATCAGGACGTATTTTACTGGTTGAATAAAAATAACTAAAATAACAGTAACATGTAATTTTTGCATTAGGTTTGGTGCTACATAACTCTAAGAACTCAGCGGTTTTACCTCTTATCACTTACTGTCTAAAGCAAAGCTGGGAGACTCACTAAAGGTCACCAGCGTTTAAATTCTTCTCTTTTCAATCCATCAGTTCTGTAAGTCACGTCTGGAAAACGGTTTAAGAAATTAAATCCACATTTATCATCAATGCTCACCAGCTGGACTTCACCGAATGCCCCACGACCGATAATTTTAACTTTGTCAAAGTCCTCGGACTTCACTTGAAGGTCTCGAAGCTCCCCAATAACTTTCTCATCTGAAATAAAAGTTTACAGAACAAGTAAAAATGTTGAACTTCTGCTCTAAGTTTACACCACTGGCACATAAAAAGTACTGACATCTATTTAAGAAGGTTTCAATGTTCTTATTCTTGCGGAGTGCCGGGTAGTCCAAGTCCAAGGCCAGCGCATTTATGGAGTCCTGCAAACAGACAAGGAACAATCCAAGAACAAAGTAAAACATGTCAGAGAAAAATAAACTCAAGGTATCTTAAATATGTGTTATGGAGGAAGGTTTTAAAAGCAATAATAATCATCTACAACTAAATAATGTGTTTTTAAACAGTTAATATGGCCCATCTATCAGGAAGACAGAAAGTCTCTTTCCATCTTCCCGCCACAGTATTTTTATAGCTCGTTGACTCATCTGCCTCTACAGAAGCATCCATAGCAAAGCTGTTACATAACAAAGGGAGTTATACCAGACTCACGTTAATCATCAGGCATCTGCCAGCTCATGAAAATTAATCATGACTGAAAAAGTCATCGCTGGAAGGAGGAGGGGGAGAGTTGAAACTTCTAGAATATTTCAGTTTAAAAGGTCATAATCCAGGTTTTTCCACATTATTTGTCATTTACGAATCATATTTATGAGATCTGAGTAACTGAGCTTAATGCCGGAAATGATGCATGTATGTCTCAACATTGACTCTCACTGAGTAGCAGACAGCTACTTGCTTCACATTCAGACTGAAAATTACTGACCAACGACTGCTTTTCCAAACAGTTTATTTCTATTTTTTTCACCACTGAACAGAACAAAAACAAGCCAGCAAGTCTGAATGAAAACAACCAGCCCTGCCGTAAGCATCCGATTCAACAGCGATCAACTTGACAGGCCGCATACACAAACAGAAACTACACACAGATAAAACACTTCAGTGAAGGCAGAGAGGGGGACGGTGACTCAATTTTCCCTCTGCAGTCTTCACTCTATATTCATCAGCTAACAAATGATGAACACCCCTTCTCCCTTTCAAAAACAGTGGAAATCTTACCGAGATAGGTCACCTCCATACAGTACTGCTGATGCCGTCATAGCGGAATACCGCTCATTTTCCATTTGTGAGGAGCTGAACATTTGAGATACACAGCTTTAAATGCATTTTAAATGTACAATTCCATTATTTACAGCACTTGGAGTGATATCTTAAGTGTCATATTTGAGTTTTTAACAATGTGCAGTCAAAATAAAAACATTAAAATACTCAAAACCTGGTGATAAACAATGTTTCTCAGTTTCCACTGCAGCCAGCACATATCCTGATAACAGGTAATCCAGGCTAAAACTTCCTGTCCTGTGCATGCATCATCGTTTGAAAAGACTAGATTGAAACAAGGTGGGTTAAAGGCTGGATCTTGTCAACAAAGTGTTTACTTGCATAAAATATTATCAACACAAATCAAACAAGAAACAGAAAACAAAAGCCTTACATACAAAAAAAATCTCACTTGCATGGAGATGTCAGTTTATAAGGACAGATGTAGTTGGGGCATGATAATGCTGTGCAGTATGTAATTACAACTATGAGCACCACAATGAGTAGTTTTATGCAAAACGCATCCATTGATCAGTTTGCAACCAGAATATACAGTTTCCTGTATTAAAAAAAGAAGCTTGTTCACATCAAAATGTCTGTGTTAGATGGCATTTGTTGTTCAATAACTTTGAGCAACAGAACAAAAGTCAGATAAGAACAAATCACACGTGTAAAAAGAAATCTCATGTCAAAATAACGTAAGGTTGACTGGCTGAGACTGGGAACCTGCACACTTTCACACTGCACGTTAATGTTTGTGGAGACTGAGAATACTAGCTATGCAGGTAAACTAGTAGATGGAAGTATAAAAAAATAACATACTATTAACAAACTGGTTGGTCATTTAATGGTACAGATCAACAAAGAAAAAAAATTCTCTATTCTTATTTCCATAATCTAAATTATAGTTGAATTATGTCCCTTCAACTTTTATTCTAAATACTATTTCATACCACTAGCAGATAATATCCATTAGGTTCCAAGCTGTTCCCAATAACAGTGGCAACTGTTTAATTGCTAAATAAAACAGTGATGAATAAAAAGTTTTCAAGATCTGTGATTGCCCCAAAAACATCCTGAGTGACCTTTATCAGCACAGCTGCATGGTTACTGCACCAGTTTCATAAGATAAGATGATAAGATGATACTTTATTAATCTAACAGTGGAGAACTTCACTTGTTGTCATAGGACAAAAGAGTGCAAACAAACCAGAAAATGTGCAAAAAAATACAGTAGGTTTCAATAGCGGGTAATAAAAGTAGAATAGAAGTATCTTATGTACAAAAATAAGAAATAAGATACTAAGAAGAAAATTTCAAAATACACAAATAAATAAATAACGAGAAAATTAAACATTAAAAACATAAAAAAGCAGTGCCATGGCAGTCAACACATAGTTTATATATATATATATATATATATATAGTAATTAATTAAGTGACAGTGTTTTATATACTAGGTTATTGTACCTGGTTAGCGGCAGGTTTTTTGCAAAGTGTATGAAGACTTGCTCCAAAGGATGTCACTTGCAACAAATTCATGTTTACTTATTCAGTCAGGCATCACTGGTGTTAATAATCACTATTTATAAAGTGAAGAACCAAGATGAGGACTTGCAATTCATTTTCATCTAGACTTTATCTGGAGAGGGATTTGAAAGCAAAGTGCTTTTATTCACAAAAATATTTCATTTTCATCATGAACGTGCAGTCAAATTCTCAAAAAAAGGTTTGTGGATGCAGTCACTTTGCAGCAGTCTGACCCCGGGCAATGTGGGGAAGCCATTAAACAAGCAGAAGACAGACTGGTGCTAACTCATTACAGTGCAACAAGAAGGAAGTTGTATATCAACTTCTGTCAGCTGTGCATGGCTGAATGGTCAACGAGGAGCCATTAGAAACTCTGGACTGAGCCGAATTACAGAGAACACAGGAATAAAAATCTGAACATGTGCTTTTTGGTATAATCTGTTTCATGTCTCCCTCGCTTCCTTTGTACTCCTTTCTTCTTCGCTTTTCTCTCATTTGTTCACTCTCCGTCTTATCAGCCGGTCTTCCTGCTCTCGGCTCGGCTGAAGTCGGCCTGTAGCTCACTTGCTCTCTGTTTCATCATCTCTGCCACACTTCCCCATTAAAGGACTGACCTCACACAAAACTACTATTTAAGGAAAAAAAATACACACTGCGGGGAGGGGGGGGTTGCCTGGTGTCTGAGCACACACGCCTATGTGCATGAGGATCTCCCGACGAGCACAGCAATACAGGAAATGATCCACCCCACCCCAGGGCTGGCAGATAATTTCACTGTGTCATGAAGCCAATCTCTGTGAGCAAGTCATTTCCTCTTAAGCTGCTTTTTTCTGCAGCCACTGCGCTCAGCATTAAACTGCTACTAAAAGAAATAAAACGCATGGATGTGCACGTTATGGTGCATTTACTTATAAATCTTCAAAAGTATAATTTCTCAGGACCTAGTGTTACAATTGCAACTACACAACTGCACAGACCACAGGTAAAACATCCATTTTTATATTTTTATTTCAATAATTTAGGTTCGATTTTTCCCTTTTCAGCCAATATGATTATTTTTCTAGGTTTCGTATAGCTGGTAATTGCAACCATTACCAGCACTATTTCCATTACATCGAAAGTGTAAAGTCCAGAGTAAAACCAGGCAATGTTACCACGTCTATGCTGTACAGGACTGCCAACAAGTCATTTCCGTGTTGTCTTATGCTTCTAAGAAGTGACTTATTTATTGAAGCATCCTTTTCAAAACAAAGATTGTCATAGCAACAAACAAACCAAACCTCAGCAGCCCCTGAAGGCAAACTGAAATCTGATGTCTGAGAAAATCAAATGTGCTCAGTTTGAACATAATCAACCACATCTTCTTGAAGTGAGTCTACAGGGGCAGAAGTTTTATTTCACTCGTTTAATCACACCTTTTCTTGGCAGTAATTTCAACAAAACCAACCGTTACTTATCAATCACACTTTGAAGGAGCAAATGTCAACAACAGAGAATTAGTTAAAGGAGGGATTCAGTTTCACAGATATCCAACTTTCAGCTTAAAGAAAGAGTTTACTGAAAAGAAATGCAACATAAACATTGCTGTCAAGGAAATAAACATTGTTAAGCTACAAAATTATGTCTTATTAATACTTTAGCAGGCCTACATCTCCCCTTCGAGCAAGATGAATCAAGTGCGGGGGAAGGATGGATGCATAAATACATTCTGCCCTGCTGATAGCAATGCAGTGAAGAAGAGACATTACACTGGAGCAGAGACAGTTGTTCTTGTTTGCTTGCATTCCAAATTGCTCTTCCAACTGTAAAGTATTACATCAATAGTACATCAAAAAGGCATCGGATGGGAGCTAGATTAAAAAAAACCTATAGCTTGAGTAGGCAAAAACTGCCAGAAACAATAACCCGGGTGTCAAAAACAGCACAAAGTCCTGCTTAAAACAATTCGTTTAACCATGTTTGCAGAAACTTTAAGACACCAGGATTTACAGATATGCTATTAAGTAAGTATAAGCTGCTGACTGCATTATGGTTGCACACACAACATCTCTAATTAACATTGTAGCACATGCCAACAAGGCTCTGGGGAACATTTCTCAGCTACTTAGTCGAAGCGACTGTTTATAAATATTAAATAACTGAAGAGTGTCTGGGGAAGAGTAGAGCTGGATCAACAACTGAAGCTTGGACTGGTTCCAGTTATCCTGTATCGTCCCCTGCTGAACGACAACACCTTGGCTTCTCTTACATCCGGCAAGGTTTGATTTAGAACCAGGTTTCAACATTAAGGCTCATCAAGGGAAAAGGGGGTCATTGACTTGGGAAAGTGGAGACGCATTTTTTTTTTTTTACTATTTCAGGGCTAGTCAGTTTGGTCCTACAGGAGCTGCAGCTCTGCAGGTTTTCAATGCCTCCCTGCTCCAACACACCCCTGACTCAAATTAAGAAGTGACTGTGCAGCCAGATTCACATGTTATTGGATCCATTTAATTTAAGTCAGGTGTGCTAGAGCAGGGATGCACTAAAAACCTGCAGGACTGCGGCCCTTAAATAGCCCTGCTCTATTTACTTAAATGAATGGGTATCAATGCAAAACAAGACCAACTTGGAGTTTGTTTCGTCTGAATAGAAACTACTCACAACTCTAACATTACCTCAGAGGAATGAGGATACGTCAGGCTGGTCGTGTGTCATGAAAAGAGGAACAAACACCACAACTTTCATGTGAACGTACAAACTAGTTTCTCTTACTGCACTAACTTAGGCGTACTCGTGTGCTGGACTTTGTTTGATACATCATTATCAATGTGAAAACAAGCCTAAGCGAACCAGCTGTGCCCATTTATGGCTTCACTAATTCATTGCATGCACTTGCACCACTTCTCAACCATCATAATCAAACGTCAGATGAATAGTCAATAATTAATCTATAAAGCTCATATAGAAGCAGACTAAAATACTTTTATTCAAATTTAAATTTAGTAAAAAGCAAACCATTTACGGTTTGTGTTTGGATGCTTTCAAGTGTCCATATTCTGCTTTGTGTAAATAAAAGGAAGAAAAAGAAAAAACATTTATAATAATAAGAGAGACTTGTGTGTCAACAATAGAAAAGTACATTTTGCTGTCTGATGGACAATTTTGGAGCCAAAGTTAGGATCCAAGTAATTAAAAGCCTGACAAAGTGGTCACTTCCTCCTTTACAGTTACGCCTCCATGAGCTGATAAAAAAGTATCTGTGTTATCAGGATGAGTGGTTATGTATCCATTAGATGGCTCTTTATCTTTGCTTTACTGTAATCCAGCTGGTGGGTTATGGCCGGTTGCTTAGCAACTCCTGCAAAATACAAGAGAGTTGAATCCAGTTGAAACTACAGCGAGGCAGGAATTTTATAAGAGCTCTTTTTCTGCTCATTCTATTTTTTTCCATTTTATTTAACCAACCTGCTGTTGACATTTCAGAGCGGTTGCTCTCCCCCTGCCTGCTTCCACTCTTTATCACCCTATAAAAGCCACGTGGATCTGCCAGTCAGGAATGCATTTTAAAAGAAGAGGCACAAAACATAGGAGGGAAATAACCAAACTATTTAAAGTCTCGCATCTCAGCCTCTCCCTGTTTTTGTAGTCCATCTCCTCGCCTCCCAAAAAATAAAACTTGCATCCCGGTCTCCTCATACCCACCTCATCACCAGGCATGTGGAAAAGAAAACAAGCAGAACTGCTCTGGGCTTTAAAAGGACTCAGGAGAAAGTTAATGTTTTGATTAAATTCCAGCTGTTTTAAAAATAGTTGTGTGGATAAACGGTGGGCCGGGCAAAGCGAGGGGACCGTGCCAGGCATGGCCTATAAACCCTCCAAGAGAGACGCAACGGCAGGAATCCTGTGTTCGCAAATAGCACAGCTAATGTTTCTGTGGGGAATAACACAAGTATGTCTTACTCATGCCTTTGACAGATTTCTGTCCCATGCTCCTGTGCCCTTCACATTTTTTGGCACCCAGGCTTTGTTATAAAGCATCCTGAAGAGAAACATGGAGGAGGAGTGAATGGGTATAAAGTCCTGCAGCCTGTTACCTGTATTTTAGCACGGTACCACCGATGAGTCACAATCTATGCAATTTGTGTATTATGCAAGCTAAAATGCGTGGGATACTCTGAGTCAGGGGGCAAGAGGCTTGCTAGTTTCAGTCATGCATATGATGTGAACAAATTATTTCCATCACTTGAAGATTGTCCTGCTGTGTTCAACCAGCGAGGGTGGGAACACAGCTGCAAATTGCTGATGTTCAAAATGCCTCTAAAATCTATCCAAATATCAGAACTAGAAGGAATTATCAGGCAGCTGATTGTCTTAATGTACAACGCTGATCAACAGCTGATGGAAAAACAGACAAGACTGTGCAGCTTGGTTAATATGGCATAGTAATAAACTGTCAAATATGCATGTTTGGTTGTTTTATAGTCTTGAAAATAAAATAAAAGCTGCTGATGAGAGAAGAAGAAGAGGATTTTCAATTTAATTTTAACTTCTGCCTGCTTTCTTTACATTTTCCATAGTGGACATGGATTAAGTCATACACTCTATTAGGGGCGGGAGAAAAGAAAATTCGAATCACAAATGTTATATTTTTTGTTTTTAGATTTTTAAATAGATATTTTTGTTTAAAAGAAAAAAGACTTTTTCCACAAAAGTATTTTTCCAAAAATGTTTATTTGTCTTGTCAGGCACTTTAGCAGCTGAATCAAGGTCTGGCTACTCTGTTGTGTTTTCCTTATTTAAATGCTTCATTTTACATGTGATGTGCAGTTTTTTTTTTTTGAAAATATGATTTTTGGTCTGGGATAAAAAAAGAAAAATAAATACATAAATATTCAATATTGAAGAATCGCCAGAGTTGCATTTTAAATTTAAACAATTCGCTATCCCAAAACAAAAAATTGTAAAATTATCAAAATCGGGAGGAAAATGTATTGTCCCAGCCCTACTCTCTATGATGCACAACAGATCAGCGCAGCAGGTATTCTGTGAAATAAATCATTCATTCTATTTTCAGTGACTTAAATCTGTAAGATTCACTGTTAAGAGTCACACTAAAAGGTCAATGACATCAGCAACACTCAAAGTAAGGAAAGTGACACTAAATGTAATGTTGGTTTAAAAAAAACCCAACAGATTCTGCTGCTGGTGTAAAACCTCGATCTGGAGTTGTGAAGGAACCCAATTCATTCGGTACAAAACCAAGATCACAAAATCATTTTAAGTAAAATAATTAGAGTACAATTTAGCTAGGTTTTGCAAAATGTTCCAAGGCATCAAAGAATCAATTTCCCTGCAATTAAATAGATCTGTAAAGCCCCTCGCTATAAAGAACCCCATCACTCTGATGATTAAATTTGCTGGGTTTCAGTTTCAATCATCTGGCATGAACAAGGCAAAAGTTTGCTTATAAAATACAGTTAGTATTGGCACGACCTGTCTGCCTTTAACTGCTGAAAACACTGCTGCTCTGAGCCCAACCAGGCACAAATGATCTTGTTTGGGTTTGCTAAAGGAAATGAAAGTCGTATGAAGCTGTATGGTAATGTGTTGTATAGTTCTGTTGTTGCTGCTGGCTGAAAACAATGCAGCTTGTGTGTTGCTAAGATTAACTGAATAATGTGTATTCAGTGAAAACGAGTTTCTCAGCCCATGCATATGTGTGTGTAAGTATGACAGAGTGTAGGAGGGTGTGTTTCACCATCAGGTTGAGATGGAATGATGAGGCCAGATGGATGGATAGTGTGATGTGTGTGGGAGCTTCCTGTTCTTTTCACTTCTTACTCATTTGAGACTAAAAGTACAAAAATCTCAAGTGGTATCAAACTAAAGTCAAGGGTTAAGACTTTGAACAAAACACTACTATTAACTATATACGTATAGATATTGATATCCTGTAACATTTGTGTAATTGTAAGTGTAGGCTGACATTGAATTATTTTTGGGAGATACGGTAATGTGACACTATCATGCAAATAAAAGTTGGGACACTGGGTAAAATGTAAACATTCATAACTGAGATTTATATTGTTCATTTTGAATTTGATGGCAGCAGCAAACCTCAAAAAAGTTGGAACAGAAGCAACAAAAGGCTGGAAAAGTACCTGTCAAAACTCTCTATCTGGATGACCAAATGACTAGTTAGATTAAATGGGAAGTCGGTAACATGACTGGGTATAAAAGGGGCACTTCAGAGAGGTGGAGCCTCTAAAATGTAAAGCTGGACAGACCAATCTGAGACAAACTGTCTAAAAATGGTGGAACAATTTTTTAAAAAACTTACGCATAACCCTTGTGAAGATTTTTAAGATTCCAACATCTACAGTGTATGAAATGAATATTCAGAGAATCTGGAGGAGTCTCTGTGCGCATAGGACAAAGGTAAACTGGTTGCTTGAGACTGTTGGACTCTCTGACAGCACAGCATTAAAACAGACTAGATATTCTATTGAAAATCCCTTCATGTCTGTGGACACGAACAGTTCACTGTGCAAGCCATAAATTCTGATTAAAGACATATGATGCAAAAAAGAAACCATTTGTGAACATAATCTGGAAATCCCACCATCTTGTCTGGACCAAAGTCTATTTAAAATGGTCTACGGCAGTGTCAAAAACTGTTTTTTTGGTGAAATGGATGAATTCTTTTTGGAAAGCATGGACACTGTCCTGCAGACTAAAGAGGAGAAGGGACATCCAGCTTATTAGCAGTCGGCAGTTCAAAAAGCTGCATCTAGGAGTTGCATTAGTACCTATTAGTACCTCATTTCTGCCGGGGTTACTGTTAGGGGTATTCAAGAGTTCAAGAATTAAAGAATTCAAGGGAAATTCTACATCAGATAACGGGTGACATGCGATGAGAAATTGGATTACATGCATAGATTTCTTCTCACCGCTCTGATGTCTCAAAGCATGTAGACCCATACAATCTATTTTTCTTTTCTACATCTACACATGTGCAAAAGATACAAAGTTAGGGCTGGGCGATAATTCGATAACGATATATATCGAAAATAGACACGCGTGCGATAGGGAAAAAAAGAGGGTCGATATAAAGTTCGATAGAGAAAGCACACTCTTCTTTTTTCATTTCAGCCTATCATGTGGCTTGATACTAAGTCGTAACGTCCTCCAAACCAATCACAAACACACACTGAGGCACGCTCCCCCACCAAGCCCCGCCCCCTCACACACAACAACAGAGCGCACATGACGCTAAAGACGTTTGAATGGCGCTGCTGTTTGAAACTGTAAGCGGCGATATGAGGAAGTTACACAGAACTCAGGTTGTAGGTTCTGTTACTGAGACAGAACGGATCTTTTACACGGACAGTGTGGCTGTAAAGCTCTGCAGGATGTTTCTCTGGACAAGAGGGAGGGATATTATCTGCCGTTAGCTGAGTTAGCGACCGTATTTAGCGTCATTAAAATCCTCTGCTCCATAGCTAACAGCTGATCAGCCACTTAGCTATGCTGAATGTAAAGCAGCGTCTATTCTCTAATGTGTTTCTTTGTTTATAAATTCATACTTTAACAATCGTCAGTGTGCGCAAAGATGTTTCAACTATTGTCTTTTTGGTAGTTTGAATAGCAGTGAAAACCTGCACCACATTTAGAATTGTTCACCTTTTTTATTTTACTGTTTGAGAAGTGCTTATCAGTCAGAGTGGCATATTTTTGCATTTCTCTGCAAGCTGTTTGTTTAAAAAAAAGTTCAAAAACGTGCAACAGCAGAGGACATATTCATCATACTGACCATTTTTAGCTCATGAAACCAAACTCTGAAAATAACATTAGAAAAAGTTTTATCAGAACTGACACTGCACACAAGGTGGCATGACAGTTATTGAGCAGATTTTGCTTTTTCAATATAAAAAATCTGGATTTTTTTCAGTGCCGTGACAACAGAAAGAAGAGTCACCAGGGTTTCGTATGGCCATAGGTCCCTCGTTCCTCGATGCAAAGTGACAGGCCGGTTATATCCATGAGAGCTTCTGGGGGCAGATGAAATAAACGTACTGCACACTTGTCAGAATGCATCAAATGTTCGAGTCAGTTCAGCTTCTCCAAGATCATTTGTGCAACCAGCCCTTCTACCTTTTGATCATAAGTGACAAGCCAAAATATTTCTATGAGAGAAGAACCAAGTGCAGCATTGATGGGAAGACCGGAGCAGATCCAGCTGAAGAGCTGCACCTCTAACTCTCTGATCTTTCATTTAGGATGAAAAAGAGGCTGTGATTCATCGCTTCCATTCCAAAAACAACTGGATGCAGTCTTTTTATTTTCCATAAAATGGTAAAATGTCTCAGTTTCAACTTCTTATATATTAATTTTGTTCTAATGGGAAAAATAAGCGCTTATGAGATTTACAAAATTGGTTTTGTTTCTATTTCTATACATTTAAACAAAGCATAACAACTTTTTTTACATGGGGCTGTATATTTTAATAGTTTGCATTTTAGTGTGTTCATAGGCAGGAATTTGTCAAATCTGTCAGATGCTAAACTGGCTGGTATATTTTGACCTCTAGGACCTCGTTTTAAAGTAGAGTGAATAAGAAATACAGTGCCTCACATAAGATAAAACCACCTTTGGCATTTTTCCTTTTTTGTTGCATTTACATCTCCAATTGCAACAGATTGGATAGAATGAATTTCATCCAAATGATTAAAACATGTTAAAAAGGTTCTAGGAAATAGAAATATGATGAATTCATGTATGAAGAATGCATTCACCCCAATTGGCTTGAAGCTTTTGATTATGATTTGATGCTGCCATTTACCTTCATTATCACTTTCATTAGGTTAGGTAGCTAAAGCCAAGTTGTGAAAATTAGAACACACACACACAACACACTTCAGATGTTCTGGAAAACAACCATTGCAATCTACACAATTACTGATAAAAGTGCTTTTTTATTGTCATGTTGGATGTTTTCTTTAACCTTAAGCATTTGTTGCATTTTCACTTCTAAGGTTTGACAGAAAACAGAGAATTTGAAAAACACAATTTTTTTAACACTACATGACTCATTCTACAGACTGAGAGAAATATTTACCGTGGAGGCTTACAGATTCAGGTCCAGTTATTTATCTCATGGAGCACCATTGTCATTTAGAATTAGAAAAAAGATATTTTATACTAAAAGCTTTGAATTACATGTTTATGAAACATACAACATCCCCTATAATGACACCTCAACTAATAGTCTACAGTATATCAAAAGTTACAACCATCAGCCACTTTATCAAGTCTTCTGTTCATATGGTAATACGATACAGCCATGCAGACATGGTCAAGGTGACTTGTTGAAGTTAAATCTGATCATCACAATGAGGATGAAATGGGGAAGTGAGGGACTTCTAATGTATGTAGCATGGTTGTTGGTCTGAGTATCCATCCTGGCTTGCTTCAGGCTGCTGCTGGTAGAATGGTGAGGGGGAATATTTTTGTCACACTTTGGGAACATCATGGCCTGGTTTAACCCTCTGGGGTCTAGGGTATAAATGGCCGGGTTTGGCTGCTTCTGATTTTATGCTTGTATTTCACCTTTAAATACACTTCAACCAGCCTTGTTTGGTATCATTCTTTTCAGCATAATCTCACCTGTGTGGTTTTTAAGGTATTTTGTCAT
>JAVQJG010018102.1:0-10061 GCA_036024015.1 Craterocephalus amniculus | reverse complement strand
CCTGCTGTCCCCCCCGTCCCCCCCCCCCCCCCTCCTACAGCTGGCAGCTGGGCTCGGTGGGTAAATATTGACTGAAACAACCAGACGTGTCATTTTCCTCCAGGCTGTGATTGGCCAGCACTTGGCCGGGGGCGGGGATGATGTGGCAGCATCACTGAAGGACAAAGAGGAAAACAGCGCCATCTTGTGTCAGGAGGTCACCAAACTCACCTCAGTCCTGCAGGAGTACCAGGCCGTGGTGCAGGTGAGACGGGACAGGAAAATAAAAAGCTTTCACCCCGAGCTCGTCTCCGAACATCACTGTTTTATTATTTAGCACATGTTTTAAGAGTGTTGCTGATGATAAAGTTTCACTCATTGTAAGTATAGAAAAACACTGATGAGGAAATTCAAACAAATTAATGTGACAGTTTATCTTTTGATAACTTCTGGTTTGTTAACTAATATTTTCAGGGGGAACATGTGGGTCTTCCTGAGTCCCTGCACTGCTTTCCACAGAGAATCACGTCCCCGGCACACAGAGATTCCTCCTGCTTTTCTCATCTTCTCCATGTTTACAGCCAGACTGTCTAACCTCTCTCCATGTTTCCTCTGAAATGCTCCTCTTATACCCAGTCATGCTGCTCTTCTGTTACCCGATTAGCTTTGGGAAGTTGTGATGAAGCTCTAGCCATGAATTTAAACTCCGAGTATCTCCAGTAACGCTAGATCTTTCTTCCAGCTGGGATTAAATGTGCTGGATCATTGACATCATGCCGGGTCATGTGTCTCAGTCTGAAGAAAATCTGAACCCACCTGATCTTCATCCATCAGCTAAAAGACTGTGCTGCCTCCATCTCTGCGATGTGATTGGTTGACTTTCTGTCTCATGTCCAGGCTCAGGAGGAGAGTCACGGCCAGACGGTGTCCTCGCTGACGGCTCAGCTCAGAGACACCCAGCAGCAGCTGAGGGAGAAGGAGAAGGCCAGGAAGGAGGCTGACCGAGCCTGGAGGAACGTCCGAGACGAGCGGGAACGGGAGGAGCGGAAGCTGAGGGAGAGCCTGGAGAAGAGAGACAAGCTCATAGAGGTGACCTTTTTTTTACCCCCCTGGTTTAGCCCTTGCTGAACATTTCGTTGCTTAAATAAAGGTTTGAATGGATGACTGCGTTGTGTAAATGTCTGTAAGTCTAACATTCAGCAGCTGATTGAGCCTTAAAATACTTTCTACTGAGTCAGACTCTCCCCTGCCTGATTCTTCAGTCTAATTCTTCATTTGGGGTGGAAGGGCAGCGTTGGAGCCTCAGAAAGCTCAGATTGGGCTCATAAACCAGACCTGTGAAGAGAAATTCTCCTTTTATGGGCCAAATGCAGCTTTAAATGATGGCTCATTCATGTGTTACAGGCTCCCTCTGGTGGCACAACTGGGTACTACAACAAATCTCCATCACGCTTTTAGACATTTTCCACCTTCCTCTTCTTTAGTATCAGTTTATATTCTGTTGTTAAAGCGAAATAAATCGCTTATATAAGCAATTTATAAAGGTTTAGATGTGTTTAGACTAGTTTATACAGTAAAAAGACAAACATTTAGAATAAATATTCCTGTGAGAAGGAGTGAAGCTAACTCATCGGCTTGTTTTTCACCATCGCAGCGAATCCTGCTGGATGCTGAGGAGCGGGACCATCTGCTCCGAGAGCTGCAGCAGAACCCGCAGAACAAACCGGAAGCTGTGGTGGCCATCAAACACACGCTCTGACGGAGGGAGCTGGGCTGCAGACCACACGCACATTCATGCACTTTCTGCACCGACACTTTACCTCCTGAACATTTTCTACTGTGCCGTTTGTTGAGTCTATTTATAGTTATCTCCCACATTCAGGAGGTTTGTGTCTGCAGACCGGCCTTGTCGGGCAGAAGGAACATTTCCATGGTTACTACTGAACTCTCTGGAGTGAATCAGGAATTTCAGACTTTGGGAGTTTTTGTTGTTAACATGAATGAAGTTGGGCTTTTCCAAGCTGGATGATCTGGAAATGGCGGCTTGGTTTCATTTCATTCAGGCGGAATATTTCCTACAAATTGGAGGTGTTGGGTGTTGATTGTGTCCTTTAGGACAGCAGCGGGTAGAAACATAAAGGTTTTCTTATTAGAGGCTGTTGGGGCTGTAAATGTTGTTTTTCTTTTCTTTGAAAGTCACAGCACATGTTTAAGATTCAATTAATGACCAAAGTTTGTGTTTTTTTCCTTTTTAACTGCTTCAGTTTTCTGCTTTTTTTATGTTTCCTCTTTCAGTTTAGCCTGGAAAGGTTTTTTGTGTCTTGTTTTGTTGTTCTGGGACTTCTTTCTGGAAGTATTTTCTCTTATTTTTAACTCAAAAGAATTAAAATCTCTGACCCAAAACACGTCAGACTCTTATTTTAAAGCTCAGGACTGGAAGTGTTTTAGAAATGCAACTAAACTTGTTTAACAGGGAAAAAAACAGAGAAATCTTTTTTTTATTTTTTCTTTACTGACCAACTTAATTTCTTTTTAAGAAAGTAGAAGCGGTAAAAACTGAATCTCCTGTTTACTTTGCTTCCTTTTACTTTTCAGGAACTGAGGATCCAGATAATTTTTTTTATAAAAATCTGTCCATTCAGGTCAAATCCAAGATTTCGGCTGCTCAGCTTTTCGTTTCTCCATCTATGAAACCAACCATAAAACCACTGTGTTTCATAGATGGGATACGTTTTTATTCAAATTCAATTGTTTATTTTTATTTTTAAAGCACCTTTCAGGCCAGGGCAACTCAATGTGCTTAACATAAAAACAATGCATGCATAAAATAATTAAAAACAGCCTTCACACAAGATGCTTTCAACATGTTTTATTTAATAAATTTAGAATTTATAATAATTAAATAATATTAATAAGTCATAATAAGAACAAAAGACCAAATAGAGTCTGTAATATTTTTTGTCTTAAATGCCTTAAAAGCTTTGCTCACACTGGTTTGGCTGTACCATACAAACAAAACACTTCATTTTGTATTTTTAGTTGTTTGTAAAATGACTCCAGAAGATGGAAGTTGTTCTGAATAACTGTCCAATCAGCTTGGAGTTTTTGGTTACCAGGTGTTGCTATGGAGATGACACTTCATACCAAAGCACCTGGACACCTCCGGCTGGTCACCCGCTTGTTATCAGGTATCATCTTGCGGAGAAATGCAGGAGCAGCTGCTTCCTCTGGGCTCGGCCACCATCGGACCGCAGTCCTGGCGGGACGGGACAGTCCGCTCCATCCGGCGGACGGAGCGCCTGCTCCGGCAGACCCGGGCCGGTGCGGGGTCCGCGGCCTGCAGCCGGCCCCGGACCGTTGCTTTCAGCCTCAACACCATAACCGGCCCGTCGGAGGCAGAAGGAGGGAAGAGCCGCGGTTCCGCCGGCAGAGACAAAACCACGAGGCCCAGGACTGCCGGAGCCCGGGTGAGAGGCGCTGAGGCCGGGCAGCAGGTCCGCGCGTTCCGGGAGATAAAAGAAACAAAGAATGATGCAAGAATGTGTGCAAGAAACGGAGCAAAGAACAGAATTAGTCTTGCCCCGGTTCTTACTCTGAGCTGCGGTGTCCGGGCCATGGATGTGGGTCTGCAGGGGCGGTTCTAGACCAACATTATGGGGGGTTTTCGGAGGCACTTTATGAGAAAAAAAATACAAAGAAGACCTTTCAAGATCAATGTTGACCTTCAAAATTGAATATAATTATGGCGATATAATAGAAACAGTAAATTTACAGCTGTTTCTTTTTGAAAATACAAAAATGTATCACCTATGATAGTTGTATCAGCACCTTAGCTTCATGTTAATATAACCGAGAAAAACAGATTTTTGAACAAAAACTCAGGACCCCTTAACGTATCAAGATAAAAAGAGACTGCATTGATTTCCAAATAACATATTTTATTAGAACATAAACCAAATATATAATATTAAAACAGACATTTACCATTTTCAAATGAATCTGTATAAAGGTGGAACAGCAGCAACAAAATGCTGGAAAATATTAAATATTAAAAATCAGCTGGATGAGAATTTGACAAATAATTAGGTTAACGAACTTGACTGGGTTTCAAAAGAAACATTTTATAGAGGCAGAGGTGATCAGACTCTTGCCAACCATACATGTACATTTTGGACTTACCAAAGGATAAAAACTGATAAAATATGGCAACAATTTCCAACATACACAAGTCTTGTAAGGTACTCGGACATTTGGTAGGGAGTGTAGTATAAAAAGATGTTATATCTAATTATAAAACTGATATCTGCAATAAAAATCCAATCGTGTGATGTTCAAACTAGGGTTGCATCGATACCAGTATCGGTGCCGATACCACTCTATATTACATGTACTCCTTAAAAATACCAGTTATTCCAGGATGTAACCAGGCTGGATTCTGTTTGTCATATTTCATATTTTCAGACTGGTTTTTAATCTGTTCCGACCTGAAACGTGTTTTCCAGTTTCCCTCCGGCCCCCAGCGCGCGCCAGTGGTCCCATTCCCGCCTCCCAGCATGCGTGAGCAGTGCGCTGGCGCCAGCCTCGCCGTGGCGCGGGACTACATGCGGGCGGTGCGGGAGGTGGAGGGCGAGCTCCGCAGGCAGGCCGGTACGGTGGCGGAGGAGGCCATCAAGCTGGAGCGCGAGCGCAGCCACCTGGAGAGGACGCTGCGCAGCATCACTAGCAACCTGACGGTGAACCGGAGGAGCGCGGAGGGAAGGAGGAGGAGGCCCGCCGCCGCTGAGAGGGTGAGTCAAAGCGCGCGCGCGCGCCGGTAGGCTGATGATGCGTTCACTGACCTGCTGCCCGCTGCAGGAGAGAGACGGAGCTGATGCGTTGCTGCTGTGGGAGAGAGCAGAGCTGCAGGAGCTGAAGCGGGATCTGGAGGCGGCGCTGAGGAGCACGCTGGCCCTGCAGCAGGTAACACCAACATCATGTTTCTGCTGGATGGAAACCTATAAGAGGACCAAATAACGCACTTTACAAACAACAAAGTAGACCAAAGTGCCACAATATAGGCTACAGTAAAAATCAAAATAAGAGCATAAAAAGGACAAATTATGATAAAAAAGCTTAAAAAACACTAAAACTAACTGAGCTTAAATCACAATCTAAAATCAGATCAAAGTCTCAAGCAATCATTGTTTACCAATCATAGAATAGAATAAAATAAATGAATATGTATCAGGAAGGAACGTTTGAGGACTGGGGGCCGGTTCTGGTATCCTCCCAGTCTGCTTTACTGGTTCCCATTAGGAAAGCTGCAGTTTGTTGGGAACATATAAAAAGGAGATGTAAAATCTAGATTTAAATGAAATGATGTGTGAGAGACGCTGCAGATGAAGGTGCTGTCCACCAGGATTCACCAAGATGGGGGGAAAGATGACAACGACCCCAGGAATGCTGGGGACCCCCCAACAACTGCAGAGATGATATGAGGCATGTCCTGGAAAAACTAAGAATCTAATCAAACTTTATTTATAAAACACTTTTCATGTCACACTGAATATAAACTGCCTAAAAACATTAAAGTGCTAAAACATTAAAGCAAACATGAAGATAAAATAAACCTAAAAACAACCAGAGCAACAAGAATAAGAACCCACACAAAGGACTTTATAATAAAGAATGTAAATTATTAAAAAATGACACTGAAATACTGAAATGAATAAATAGATGAATGAAAACTGAGGATCCTGAAGAAGTGTCTGTGTGCCTGCAGGCTGTGGAGGAGAGCAGCCGGCAGCTGCTGGCCTGTGCCGGGGAGAGGGCTCGTGTGCTGGAGCTGCAGCCGGCCAGCGGCTCTGCAGGAAGGGAGCGGGGCTCAGCTCACAGCGTCAGGGAGACCCGCCCCATCGGGCCCTTCACCCCAGGTCCACTCAGCACATTTCAGTCCATCTTTATTTGAGATCATGTTTTTACTTCACACCTTTCCTTCACCTGTAGCTGATAATCCTTCTCAGTAACACTTGGCATTCGGGGTGGAATGCTCCTTTTATCCTGACAGTAGTCAGCACATCCTCGATGTGTAAAAATGAGCTGCAGACTTGCAAAAACTCTGATGATCCCTGCTTTGAACGCCGCTTTGTGGGGAGGAGGGCGGAGCTTAGAGGCAGAAGCAGCTTTTCTCTGACTTCTCTCCGTCGCTCGTGTTCTTGCAGAGTGCAAACAGGTTTTAGAGTCTTCCTCCTCCACGGTCGGCCGCTCCCGGCTGCTGAGGCAGAACATCAGACGGATGCTGAGCAGCGCGGTGGCCAGGCAGAACGCGGCTCATCGCGCCGTCAACCATGGTCTCATCAAGAAGATGGCAGAGACGGTGGATCTGCAGGTAGACACCGACAGCCTGGGAAAGAAGCTTCTCCTGCCCAGAGAATGAAACTAAATGTTTGTTTTTTTATGCTTTTAACAGCAAAAGCTGGCGGTGACGTCTGCAGCCGCCAGGATGGCCGTGTTCCGCAAGCAGAGGGAAGCGAACTGCATCCGGCACAGCTACGGCAGAGCACAGGTCCCACGCGCCCGCCTTTCCATCACACCTAGAATCACACAAAACCTGAAGATGGCAGTAAAAACCTGCACTTAGAATTACCTCTGAAATACGGCTGAACCTTCCTGCGCTCTCAGGAGGTTTTTCAGTCCCATAGATGTAGGATTATTTCATGGGAACCGTTTTTCTGCATTTGCACTGCACCCGACGTTTGTTTGGAGTAAAGATGGCGTGGGATGTTTGGACAGAGGAGACGGATTATTCTTTCACCACAGAAAGATAAAACCTCCACCTTTGATAACAGACAACAGCACAATGCACCAAAACACCGACAAATTGCAACTTTTAGAAGTATCCCTTTTACTCTGTGAAAAACTGTCATGGACACGCAGCTGCTGAGATTTCACCGGCAGGGTTGTGACACGAGGAAGCAGATTATCGGAGGATAGAACTAAAGGGGAAATGAGAGCGGCCCCAGGATGCAGCCGGGGGGGACTCCACCTGAGAGCGAGGCAGAAGAAGTCGATAGCTTCGCTACGACCAGTCCGCCTGAATGTTTCCATCTCGGCTGCGTTCTGTGATAACGTGTCGCTCGGTTCCCAGGGGCCAGAGAGCAGCAGCGACGTGCTGTCCAGAGAGAAGCTCAACAGGCCCCTGGTCCAGGTTTACCAGAGACACCCGGGGACGAGCCTACCCGAAGCTGCTCATCTCACACAGGTGAGTCCAGGTGTTGAATTAAAACCATCGAATCATGAACAGTTAGCAGTCTGGGCTGTTATTTAAAACCTAAATAAATAAAGTTCTGGGAATAAGACACGGCTCCATGGGATCTACATCCTAGTTTTAAATAAGTTTTATGAGGTTCCCTACTTTGTGGTGATAATAATTCTTCTCAGACTCCAGGATGTAACCTGTATCATGAGTAAAAGTGTCTCTGCAGAGCTGCATGTGGTGGCAGAGGTTCACACGTTGCATAGCAGGCCTGGGCCCTGGCGTTGCTGCAGACTGTCGCACTGAGCCGTGTTTCCTGTGTCTCAGGGCAGCGCCGTGCTGCAGAGCTGCCTGCGCTCCTCCGAGGCAGAGCTGGAGAAGCTGCAGCGAGCGCGCCAGCAGCTGCTGGACAACCTGCAGGGTAAGAGGGCGGCGGCTCAGGTGGACGCTGCCGTCGTCTGCATGAGGCGCCAGCAGGTGGACAGGCGAGCCGTGCCCGCCTTCCTGCAGCAGGGGGCGCTCTGAAAGCAGAGTTAGCGTGATGTGTGTGAGAAACGGGCAGCAGATGTAAGAACTGCTGGGTCGGGGTGAATAAAACGAGCTTAAAGCAGCACTTTCAGGCCCACATGACTCTTTACTGATGTGCAGTTCTGGTTTGAGCCGGAACATTCCTGCTCCCACACACAACATAACCTTTATTTAAACCGCTTAGTCTCTTCAGAGACGCTTTATTTTATAAGAAACAGGAGGAACAAGCAGATATTCTTCCAAAAGGTGTTTGAAATAGCTTTAGATTAAACAGGGACTACCGGGTTCAAAGCTCAGCCGGGCCTTTGGGACCCGTAGGAGGGGAAGCCGGCTTTCTGCTGGACAAAATGTCAAATGTTCAGTGGACAGATGATGAATCAGCAACAGTCTGACAACCTGAGAACTAAATATAGAAAGTATAGACACTACAGACTTTAATGGATTATAAATCTGAAGAGAATAAAGACAAAGTATGAGGAGGCACATCTTTGTGGTAAAATGGCGTGTGAGTGTGGAGGAATCTGACAAGTCGCAGGCTTGAGATAGTTGAATTGAACATTTTTCATGTGTTCCATGATTCAGCAGATCAAATTGTCCTGCTTCCTTCTGTGACGACCAACCCAACCCGTCTGCTTGGCAGCACCTCCCACACCCACCATGAGGCCCCGCCCCTCTAGGTGCAATGGCAGACTTCTGTAAAAATAAATTGATAAATTAGCAAAACAATTAATGAACATGATTATATAATTCTGTGAAATTATTCTCCACACAGATCACATAGAAAAACAAAACAATCCTAAATGTCTTGTTCACACCTGTTCAGTTTCACTCTGAGCTTCACTGAGCTGCTCATTGAATACTTAGAAAAGATAAAACAACACGTTTTTAAATGAAAAACATAAATGCAATGATTAACTTTGCCAGTAAGCATTATTTTCCTGCACAAAAGGCCTGGGGTGAAGGTCTCATCCTCACACAAAGAAAATGCTGTTAATTACTAAGAAAGCAATGTGTGTGTGGTGCAGCAGAGTAGTTTTACTGAAGCAGACTCACATGGAGCTGTTAGCAGAGTTAAAACATCTCACGCTGCAGCAGAGGACAAGAATTCCCTCCGACACGAAACTAACTCGGTTTTATCGTTTACAAACTAAATAAGGTAAAGGCTATTTCCTGGCACATTTCTGCAGGATGCATGTGGTAGTTTCAGTCACACTTACCTGCTAACAGCTGGCTCCAGCACATGTGACCCTGGCTGGAATAAAATGGGTGTAGAAAATAGATGGAAAGGATTCAAAGTGCAGATTTAGTCTGACTCTCACATGGGAGTCTCTGGAAGGGAAATCTGAAGCTGACCTCTGTGCAGAGCTATAAATGACCCACTAACTGAATCTGAGTCCATCAGAAAGACTCTTACCTCCACTGGAGACCAGCTCAGCCCGTCTGCTACATGTTACAGAAGCTTCGTGTTGATGAGCTGCTGGGCGGTCGGAGGCCGAGGGCCCGTCTCTCCCACATCCCTGCTCCTACGGGAGCCCTGAGGAAACGCTGGAGCTGTTACTGCTGCCACCTGTTCTCTGGCATGCTTCTCCTAGAAACGTTTTACAGCTGCATACATCACCAAAACGCTGGCTAGGTCCATTTTTCACATAGTCTATGGTTTTTATTAGGGGTGTAACGATTAATCCATATATCGATTTTAAATTCCTATGATTCAACAGATCGATATGTGCTTGGCAAGATTGTAGTAAAATCGATATTTACCCACCTATTAACGTTATAAAAGGTTGATATCGATTTGATTCGGCATTGGGAATAATACTTTGGATCAGAAGATTTTATTTTTGCACTTTTTTGTTGATAAAATAGTGGAAGTAGCAGGTTATTAATATTGTTTGCACTAACTGTACTTTTATTGAAAAAAATTGTATAATTATTGAAAATAAATCCACAAAAGGTTTAGCCCCTGTTGATTCAACTTGGAGAGGTGACCTTAAAAAAACAACACAAGTTGTGAATGGATTTGCTAATAATTATTGTTTCTTGTTTTGTTTATACCCATATTTTAGTTTATACTTAATTCCCTTGCAAGAAACTAAGATTCTTCTTACTGAGAAACTTCCCTGCGCTGTCCAGCATCCAGGTATTTATGACAATCACACCGGTTGAATTTTTGATGATTGTTGAAAATGCCCTAGAAAGGTGTGTGTCCCCCTTTAAGATCTGTTGTAACTAACTCAGTAACAGACTCTGTGATTGGTTCCTGTGTATTCTAAGCAGCCAATAGCAAAGCAACCTCAGTAGGTGCATGCATGTGGAGTAT
>JAVQJG010018101.1:0-16454 GCA_036024015.1 Craterocephalus amniculus | reverse complement strand
AGCTCAACCTCTCACCCAACTAACTTCAACCAACTTCACAACTTCATTTGTCTGGTCAGATAGTGCTCAATCAGCCTTTGACACTTTAATACAACGGTTCATGTCTGCACCCATTCTCTCCAAGCCTGATCCTGCCAAGCAATTTATTGTTGAGGTGGATGCCTCAGACTCTGGAGTGGGGGCAGTCTTATCTCAAATCTCTGATGCAGACCATAAATTGCATCCATGTGCCTTTTTCTCCTGCCGACTCACTCCAGCCGAGAAGAACTACGGCATTGGAAACAAAGAACTGCTGGCACTCGAGGAATGGAGGCATTGGCTCGAGGGGGCAGATCAAACCTTCATCGTTTGGACAGACCATAGAAACCTGGCTTATCTCCAATCTGCAAAAAGGTTGAACTCCCGCCAGGCCCGTTGGTTTCTGTTCTTCTCCAGATTTAACTTTCACGTTTCTTACAGACCCGGCACCAAGAATGCAAAACCGGATGTTCTCTCCAGAATGTTTTCCTTTTGAAAAGGAACCTCTCGACCCGACCCCTATCCTGCTTCCTTCCTGTGTGATTGCCAGCATCACATGGGACATCGAGTCTGTGGTGAGGGACGCTCAAGCAACAGAACCTGATCCAGGGAATGGACCTGAGGGACGGCTCTACGTGCCTTCAGCTGCTCGCTCCTAGGTCCTGCAGTGGATCCATTCGTCACGTCTCGCCTGTCACCCTGGTATTAATCGAACACTCCATCTGCTCAAAAGACGTTTCTGGTGGCCGTCCATGGATAAGGACACATGATTTTGTTGTGGCTTGTTCTGTTTGTGCCAGGGGAAAGACTTCTAACCAGTCTCCTTCAGGTCTTCTACAACCTCTCCCAGTTCCGAATCGCCCCTGGCCTCATATCGCCATGGATTTCATTACCGGTTTGCCTCCCTCCAGTGGCCATTCAGTTATCCTAACCATTGTTGATCGTTTTTCCAAGGCAGCTCAGTTCATCCCACTTTCCAAGTTACCCACAGCCTCTGAGACCGCGGATCTGTTGGTACAGGACATCCTCCGGCTTCACGGCATCCCTGTGGACATGGTCTCGGATCGTGGTCCTCAGTTCGCGTCGCAGGTATGGCGGGCCTTCTGCAAAGCCATTGGTGCAACTACTAGCCTCTCTTCCGGTTTCCACCCACAGACTAATGGCCAGATGGAGCGCCTGAACCAAGAACTGGAAGCAACTCTGAGATGTGTTGCAGCTCAAAACCAGAACTCCTGGAGTGTGCAACTCCTCTGGGTGAAGTATGCCCACAATTCGCAAGTCTCCACAGCACACGGTCTGTCACCTTTTGAAGTTTCCCTGGGATACCAACCTCCACTTTTTCTGGCTGCTGAAGCTGAACTGGCTGTTCCATCCGTGTCAGCTCACATTAAGAAGTGCCGGAAAGTCTTGGACGACACACGGGCTGCTCTCCTTCGGACCAGGGACCGGAACCAAGCTCCGGCCTATGCAGTTGGTCAGTCTGTCTGGTTGTCCACTCGTTACTTTCCTCTCAGGACTGAATCCAGGAGGCTCTCCCCAAAGTACATCAGACCTTTCAAGATCTGCCGGATCATCAGTCCCTCTGCCATTAAGCTCTCTCTTCCTGCATCCATGAGAGTTCACCCTGTGTTTCATGTGTCTCTGACTGGGCCTGTGTCGTCCAGTCCATTGAGCCCTCCGGCCGTCGCCCCTCCACCCCCCCGGCTCATCGACGACCATCCGGCCTTTACTGTTCGTCGCATTCTGGACATCCGTGGTCGGGGTCGGGGTTTTCAGTATCTCGTGGACTGGGAGGGGTATGGGCCTGAGGAGCGTTCGTGGGTCTCCCAGGCCAACATCCTGGATCCTGAATTGCTGAGGGACTTCCATCGTCGCCAGCCCTCGGGGTCCGGTGGGTCCCCTGGGGGTGACCTTTGAGGGGGGGGGGTACTGTCATGATTGGTTCCTCCTTTACTCGTTGGCGTCCTCTGCTGCCCTTCCTAGTACGTTGTCTCCTGTCTACAGCTGGGCTGAATTCAGTTGATTGCTGCCATCCATCTACTCATCAAGCTCCTGTTAATAGCCTGGTTTCTGCAGTCACTCCTCGCCAGTCCGTTGCCAACTCACCTGTGGTATTGAGCCCACTTCCAGTCGAGAGTACATTGCCTTTTGCTTGGACCATAATCTGTGCTTTATATTAAAAGATCCTGCCTCCTGAACCAACCCCGAATCCAGAACTCCTGGAGTTGTGTTTAGATATCCTTTCTTATATTAAACGAAATACCCTCTATCTGTATCTATATTCTGTGAAACATGAACACCATCACAGTCCAAGTTAGGCTGATGCGATGTGGCCCTGTTTGGACACATTTTAGTAAATTTTTTCACACGGTGTAAGCCTGGCCTGCTTGTGTGCAGCAGCTATTTAAGTGGTGACCTTTCTCTTGCAGGGAAACCTGACATTTAGACCATCTGACAACACAGCAGTGCAGCTATTGTACAGTTAATACATGTGAGGCTAAGAGTGATAAATTAAACAAAAGACCTCTTAACTCTAAAAACAGACCAAGTCCTCAAACTGAGAAAAGCAACGCTTCTCGGACCCTTTTCTGTTCCGCCGAGCTGTACTCGAACAATAAAACATCAGGGGATGTGCTTAGTGAGACGCCACTTCTTCCACCGCCGAGTCATCACATGATGGTTAGTCAGCATCCCAGAGAGCCATAGTCATCTCTGGACCCTGCTGTTTCTTTGTTGCTATTGCAGATTTAATTTCAGGCAGATGTGAGTGCTGTAAGTTTAGAGAGCAAACTCACTTATACTGTGCCTGGAAATGTTCCTGGACAAAGCTGTGCTGGACCTTCAGCTGCTGGGACTGGATCGGCTCGGGATGCACCACCTCCTCAGCTCCCCCGGGACCCTGCAGAGGAGAGGAGGTCAGCCATGAACACAGTCTCACATTACTTCACTTTTCAGGCATAATCAATAAAAACAGGAAGAGTGCTGGTGGAAATCTGTGGAAAACTGTTTTAATACATCTTGCTTTCGTTCTGCAGAAGAGAATCACATTCTAAAGAGGCAGAAAGCACTGACCTGACATAATGTAAGACCCTCGCCCCCCGCGAGAGGCCCCGTCTTTACCCTTTCATCTATTCACCTACAACAGAGAGGGGGGCTGGCCTTGGATGAAGATAAAAGGGTGTGAGGGAAAAAAACTGACTGATCAGTCAAAGACTTGAAAGGTTAGAAAACACCGATGTGGGATGGCAAAGACAGAGCAGGGTGTTCATGGCACAACCGACCATTTGGAAAGGACAGTGCACCTTTTATTTCTAAATTTTTTGACTAATAAACAATGTGAGCTGGAAGCTGGGAAGACGTCTGGGTCTGCAATGTTCACTAATAAAAGAGCCATTTTTACCACCAAATAAGCAGAATTTAGAACCTATTTGACTCTTAAGAAGAACAAAATTGTCAGTGTTGTATTGCCCTAAATGAGACATGACAAAAAAAAAAAAAGCCAAACCTGCAGACAATCGAGGTTCACGCCTACACAACAGCAGCGTCGGCTCAATAACTGGTTAACATGACTGACTGAATCTGCTGAATCGTTTGCTCACCTGGATGTTAGTTATCATTTTAATGCTCATGTCCTTGACGGCCTTCTGGAGAGAAGCACGTATCAAAATGCACTCCAGTCTAAGAATAGATGCTCCAATATTGAAATGAAAGATTCTTCCATGCATTCTCCTCCTTTAGTAAACAGCCGTACTTTCTCCTGAGTTGCAATAAAACCTGAACACGATCCACTTCTTTAAAGTTTGGCTGCATTATTCAGCTTCCCGCTGACATTCGGACAAGGCTTTTTTTCTTTTGATCATTTTCAGTACTTTTCAAGTACTGTTTGTTTTTGTCTGCAAATGTGTTTCAACGTTATGTTTTTTAGTCTTGCAAATTCCTTGGCACAACAGTGTGTTTAAACCAGCATCACTGGCCATGAATAAAAATGAATCTGTGGAACAAGTGAGAAAAGTCTGAAGAGCAAAGTGTGGCTTCAGAGGATGCAGAAATCCTGAATTGTCAAACCATACCACTGAAAGAGGAACTTTCTTCTTCCAATGGCTGCTTGAAATACATTGTCTATCAGATTTATAGATTGGTGAAATGACTTTCCTCATTAACTGCTCAGTTTGTAAGAGAGGTGAGTAAATCTACATAAACTCAGGTTCAGCTGTATGCTTCCAACTCTACAACACAACACTCTATTCCAAATACGGTTTCTTGAATTCTTGCCATTAAAATTTGACATTTTCTTTTAAAAAAAAGGATTAAAATACCTAAACACTAGAGATTTAAAATAATTTAAATCAATCTGATCCCTGTAGAAAAGAAATGTGGGAACTTTAAGAAATGCTACCAGCGTTTCTCATAACTCTGCCATGCCAACTCGTTTACTTTGACCATTTTGAACACACATCGCGGCTGATTCAGCAAAGAAACCCAAGAGGACATGATCAGAGGAAACGAGGAAAAGAAAGAGAGGAAGTGGCAGGGCAAGATAGAAGAAAAGACTCAACAACGGGCTGACTTTTACTGGCAGTACAGAGCTGCAGACAAGAGGCATGATCGAATATGGATGGTGAGTGAGTGAAGTGTGAAAATCTGAGTCCTTTTTCAGACCCTTATGTTAAAAAAAAAAAATCATGATACTCATTCAAATAATTGGAGACGGGGAAAATTAATGGTAAATGAAAATTTAGTAAATTATAATTTACTGAAATAAGAAATTGTCTTTAAATTTTTTTGAAAAGTTGAAAAAAATATTTTAAAACAAACAAAACAAAATGGTTGTAGACCAATGACAGCGCTTTGCTGATGAGCAGTGGATCAGAATACCTGTCAACAGATGCAGACGTCTGATAGTTACAGAAAACTCATGATTGCCCCAGAAAGATTGTTCAACAACATATTTGTTTGAGTGACGTAACGCATATTAGTTTATCATATTTGTTTGCTCATATTTGAAAAAATTCCATTGAGCCACAATTAAACAAACAATATCATGATTTTCATTTCATTTTTATGTATCATTACTTTTGGCAGTTACAGCTTATTTCAGCTGTTTGTCCCTTCTTTAATGGGTATGAATCATTTTCAGGGCGACTGTAGTGGTGCTTCAGACTTTTTAAACACTCAGAGGGACAGACTTTCCCTCTTTTTCATTAACAGCTTCTGGCACATTTTGCAAAATGTTTCTGCTTGGTTAAACTTTTGACTAATTTCCATGAAAAATCCCTTTAGCTCCAAAAGGCTTTCTTTTGTTTACCACTCATTCTAAATTTAGCTTCATCCGTGTATAAACACAAACACCTCTACTTCCTCTTTCTAGACATCTTTTTGAGGGATATTTAACTGCATCACTTTGTTTAAGCCCACAATATCCACAAGTGAGTTATTTTGGTGGGCATTCTGACATTCACTCAAGTTAATATAGTTTTCCATGTGTTCGGAATTTAGCTCATAATCATATACTTCATTTGTTTGAATCTTATCTGCAGGGTAAGACTGAGGTATGGCTGTGCAAAAAAAGTGTGTTTTACAACTTTTTGGATGGATTAAAACTTTTTCAGGGCTGCAGTTCTGCTGGTTTTCAATGTTTCCCTGCTCCAACACAACTGTCTCAGTCATTATGCACAACTTCATGAGCTGTTGGATCCATTTAACTACAGCCTGGCATGTTGGAGCGGGGACACATTGAAAACCTGCAGTACGGCCCTGCAGCCCTCACAGAAACGAACTGAGCAGGCTGGTCCTGTTTTACTGTACATCCATCCATGCCATCAGTACCTGGTGTAAAAGTCAGGTACTTCAGAATGCATTAAGTCATCGTATCATATCGTCTGGGCTTTTACGCCGCTCTGACCTGGCCAAAAGGAAATGCACTCTCCGATCTCGCTCTGTTGACATAGCCACTCACTCTGTTTACTATTCCTCAGATCTCCTGCTCCCGCACTGCCTGCTGCTGTTCCCAGGCTGGCAGCTCGACCATGACCTCCACTCACAAACCAAACTGAAAGGAGGTTTAGAATTTCTACCGACGAGGGGGAAGTCCTGTGTGTTTGTGTGTGTGCATCTGAGGAATCACAGACAGAAGAGTCTTTTGCAATATGGCGCCATTTTAAATCCTGAGCCTGTTCTTGAACAAGCATGTGAGCTTTGGAAAGAGCAAACTTAAGACTGAAACATGACCTTGTGCTTCCCCATCAGACAAACCCCTTTTTCTTGTTTAGATGTCTGGACTTTTCACTCTTTTGCCACAACATCTTGGTTTTATGCCAAATAAGGGAACTGTGTCTGAAAGTGAGAAATTTACGTGAGAAGTTAAGAGTGCAACATACGCTCATTTTAATCAGAAGAACAGACATCAAAACGCAGATTCCTTGCCCTGCTTTCAGTCCACAAACTGGACAACAGATTCCAGCGCTATCTTTATGCAGAGATAACAAACCAGCAGCGGGGCCACCGAGTGCAGACCCAGTCGGCTTTATCACCTCTCAGAAATCCATGCGCAGCTCTGCAGAGCCAATAGAGGCAAGGTGTCGGCTGTGTGTTAACAGCAGCTGTTTGGACGCGGCAGCCGACTGAGAAAGAGGGGTGGCTTACATGCCCACCGCCATGCCATCCGGATAACACCTCAGTCAACTAAATGATTGTGGCCGGATATCTCTGCGGCCGCTGCTGGTGCAAGAAATTGTTTTACTGGTTGTGGAATGACCCCCCGACAAGGCGGGTGTGGGGCGGGGGGGCATCTCAAGACATGCCATGAGCCAGTCTGAAATTGAGATACTATCTTTGAAATTGCCTGTCAGAAAAATATACCAACTTCAACCTGATAAAAATGCAACTAAAAGGGGAGGCAAAGGAGAGAGGGGAAATATCTGAGGAGCTATTTTTAGCAGCGGGAGGGACGGACGGGAGAGAAAGGGAAAATCACAGGGTGTGAAATTTCCTTTTTTTTTTTTTTTTACACTTACCTTGCAGGATTTTTTTTCCTTCCACAGACCACAACACACATAATTTGTTTGGATATATCCCAGTCACACCTTTCTCATGTAGAAACCACACTCCTGATGGCTCCTCATTTTAAGTGTTTACTTAGAGAAACTGTGCAGTATCCGCTTATTTCCAAGTCAATTCTAAAAATACCATCTTATCACCACGTTAACTTCACTTTCGCCTCATTATCAGTTATTTTGAGACAAGCTGGAACCCGTCCACTGTAAATTTATTTGACCAGGAGTAAATTGGCATCAGGCTAAATTTGCGGTTTGGCTTGATGGACTCTGGTGACACACAAAGTGGCCGTTGATCATGTTTGTGTTGGAGGAGAGAACAGCAGACAGGCCTGCTGTTGCCAAAGTTATTCTGCAGATATACAACAACCTTTGTGGAAGGTGTGAGGCTGCAGGGCTGAACAGAGGTGCTATGGATGACATCCGGTATGAAGTGATCAGCACACAAGACAATGACTCAGCAGAAAAATAAGAAAAGAGGAAAAATAAAACCGAAAATGGCAAGAAGAGACAGAAGTACTGTTCAAAATCATGCAACAGCTAATACTGAAAATATGCAAAGCCTAACATTGTCTACCTACGCTTAATCTGTAAGCTTCAGTGCCAGGAGAAGGACCCGAGCCAGTGCTGGTGGAGTGGAAAGAAAATTAAAACTCAAATCCCTCACCCTGCCACCTCGGAGTGATGTAAGTGATTTCTCGGATTTAGATAAATGACTAAGATACATCAAGCAACCGAGCGGTGGGCCGGAGGCTGGACGCCGGACGCCGGACGCTAGCTCGGCATCATCAGCAGGCGGCTGCAGTTTACTAAGTGGGATATTCATACTGAGTCTAAGGAAGAAAGATGAGCAAGTTACAATAAGCAAATATAACTCGCTGAAATGAGAATAGAGAAACGTTAAGGATGATATCAATGTGACAATAAACTAAGACGTCTACTGCTTGATGCATTTTATGTATTTTGGTTAAATCTGAATTAATATAGACAGCATCACTCTGGGAAGGGTTTTTAGTTCATTCTAAACTATTTAGAGTCTATCGTTCCACAGTTACAGAGATTACATACGAACTCTAGAGATGAATGTCCCAAAGTCCAATCATGCTCAGAGCAGGGCTGTGCAAGTTCATGCTACTCATGAACTGGTTCAAGGCTCAGTCCCCACAGGTTCAAATAAATAGTTCACATTCAGAGTTCAGTATTTTAGTTTTCAACTAGTTCATGGTTCAGTTCAGTTTTTTAGGCTAGAAGTAGAGTGAAAGACTGCACCTGAGGATGAAAAGGGATAAAAGTGTTGTCATTTGTAATAAAATCAATTATAGTATTCTATCATACACATGGTGGAAATGCAGGTTTAACAGATTGTAGACCGAGGACAAAAACTATTTGTCTAAACAACCTCTTTTAGGTTCACAAATGCCTCGTTTCCACTACGGCTCGGTACGGATCGGGTCGCTATTTTTTAGCCTTTCCATTGTGGAACCGTCCCATTAAACTTTGTTTTGGTGGAAACAAAAGCCCACCAAAAGCTGCATCTCAAACTTTATAGGCCTCTGTAAGCATGTTCCATGTAAAAGTTTAAGAGAGTCCAATCAGAAAAAGACTAAAGCAGTTCAGCTTGTTTGGAGGGATTGCAGGAGGAAGCTTCTTCTCGAAGAAAAACATGGCGACAGAGTTTAGGTTTGCAATCCGAACAAACCAGAAGACTTCTGTTCTTTAAAGAGATGATACCTAAATAGAGATGTCTGGTCATAATACACACGTTAAACTGTACAAACACCTCATATAGATGGTTCGAGCAGGGTGGTGGCGGGCTGATGATTTGGGCTTGTTCTGCCGGGACACCTCGCAGTCATCTAAGGCTGGTTTATACTCGCACGTAGCCTCCATGCGGCGGGACCCGCAGAGGCTACGCAGACCCTCTGTGTGTTTATAATCCTGCGTAGGGAAACGCGCCGGGTCGCGGGGTTTTTTCCGGCTCCACAGGCAGCGGTAGGCTGGTACCGGTCAATATACTCCGCCACGCGGAGTTTTTTCAGTGCTTAACATACAAATTTACAGTCTACTGATTTCATGCAATGATCAGTTTTTAAGAGCAGCTGTTAGATGAGCTGCACAGTCTGATAATTTTCCACGTGAGTCATTACTGGCGTCTCCGTGGATTTTGTGCCACAAATCACCAACGCAGCTGCAGGATCAGTCAAGTAAACTGTTGTCAGATCTGGAACAGTGCAGTTTTATTTCACTTTTATCCGCGGTTTAAAGGTAGTCAGATATCCGGAAACTAGTATTACAATCTGACCAATCACAGGGGAGAACTTCCGCGTCTCTGCGTCTCCGTAGACGGCTGCAGTCAGGTCTGGAAGAAGTGCGCGTCGAGCCTCTGCGGACCTACGCAGAGGCTACGACGGTTACGCCGTAACCCCCGCGACGCAGACGACGCGCGAGTACAAACCCACCTTTAGTCGGCCATGAATCGGTCTGGTAGCTAAAACATTGACAGGTCATGAAAATAGACAATATTTCCAAACATAGTAGAAAAATATTCAACAGCCTGACATGAAAGGAAAAAAATCATAGTGTTGACATGATCCAGTCAAAATTCAGACCTCAGCCTGACTAAGATAAGGTGGCGAGACCTTAAAAGAACTGAACGCTGCTAATGAAACGAGCTGACTTTGTTAAGAGAAGCATTCAAAGTTCCTCCAAAACCATGTTATTGGGATGTATTTGCCTCATTTTTAAGACCTGACAAAGACCAGATGCTCATTTGTTATGTCCTGATGCAAATGGCAGAATTGTATGATTGTGTATTTTCTTTCATCAGAGACCTTTTCTACACTGAAATGTGTGCACTGCAGCACAGCGCTACACTTACTCGCTCATTTCAACAGTGATAACTCTCAAGTCTCTGTTCAAACCGAGCTCCAGCTCCTGGACACCTGTACCTTTACATAAAAGGGTAAAATCGTACAGATTAACCGGGCGCGCCGTCCCACCAGGGAGGCTTTCAATAATTCAGCCAAAAAATTGTTGCGAAGGGGCGATTCATCTCTGCGCGTTGATCCGCTGGAAAGAAACTCAGGTGCTCTCGTTTTAGTGTGCGGGGAGGTTAAAATCCATGCAATGTGGCCCCTTCCTCACAGATGGACCACCTGTCTCATGCCTGATGGGTTTTCGGAGGAGGACATAAAGGGAGGTAGCTTTCAGTGATGGCCCTGAGGTGAATTATTCAAACAAGCCGTGGTAACTCGGAGACACAGGGATGAACGTGCACTTCGGAGGAGTGATTGAGAACATGCAACCTGCAGCAAGCCAAACCCCGCGGTGATTGTAACCGAGCGAGTCAGACAAGGAGAAGAGGGGCATCCCGAAAACAATGCCTGTGTGTCTTTATTGATAGAAGCATCCAAATGGAGACTTATTGAGTAAGTGGTGTTTTCAGCTGACATGCAGTGTTGATAAATAATGGACAGTCTCCCTCAGCACAGCATTCTTCCATGTGGTTACCTCTCTATAAATAGTCTATAAATAATAGTGAAGCAGGAAGCTTTTCTCTCTGACCCTTCTGCCCATTATTATCCAACAGCGAACACACTGGGAGGGCTGCCTTTATGCATGCAGAGTGCCCGAACGTCAGCATGCAGACTGGAATTGACCTCGGGGTTGTGTCTAAATGATTGCAGCTAAAAGCTTTGTAGTATGACGACTTGAAGCTGCTCTAGTTTTGACTGACAGGTCAAGAGGAAGGGCAAACTGGGCCAGAAGAAAGTCAGTACTTATCTGAGCTGGAGTTATGCGTCCCGACATCCCGACTGTGATGAACTCTTTGCTCACCAGTTGTGTTTTTAAGTATTTCTTTTGAAGAATTTTTTGGCTCTAGTGGCTTTTGTTGTTAGGTGTGGGAGTAGGAAAGGACAAAGGGCCCAAGGCCGGGACTCACAGTCTGCATCGAGGAGCTGTAGCCTCTGTTAATGGGGTGCCCACTCAACCAACAGTTACACAAATGATGGTTTTTTAATTTGGAATTAACAAAACGAAATCGATTATTCAACAAATACGTGTTGTTAACTTTGTGTCTACTCTGTCTCTAGGATAAGATAAGACTTTATTTGTCCCTCCAGGAGAATGGTACAAAACAAAAACAACACAGAGCAACCCATGGAAAGCATGGAATTATACAACATATAGATAGTCTAAGGATAAAAGAAACCATCTAATAATAATTCATTAATCTGCCAAATGTGCAGCGGAATAATTTACTGGTTATTTCTGCTCATTGAAGTCTAAGTGCTGTGGGAAAGAAGGAGGGACTGAAACGCTCTTTTTTACATCATGGATGTATACTTCTGTCTGATTTGGCTGCACATTAACCCCACAGTCTCACGCACAGGTTTGAGGTCTTGGTCATGATTTATGTCAGTTTAACATCCTTGTGTCTCTCACCACCTCCACTGAGTCCAGAGGGAAGCCTGGGACAGAACTGGCCCTCCTCACCAGCTTTTCCAGCCTCCTTCTAGTCAGTGGGTCCACCTCTCCAGCAACCAGAGCCTCATTAAATCCCTTTTAGAGTGTCCTGCACACTCCGAAAGCCCCGAGTCTCCAGAAGGGGGATGAATTTGACATTCTTGTGCAGGACATCAGTGTAGCTTGACAAGTTCATCGTTTAAGGATCCTGTAGTCCTCCACCGTTTCAATGTCCAGCCCCTATAGGTGTTCAATGGAGCAGATTGTGATGGTTTTCTTCCTGCTATCAATCCCAAGCTCCTTTGTCTTGCTGGTATTGATGTGGAGTTAGTTCCACACCAGCTCACCTCCCTGTACTCCAGTTAGTACTTGGACACATAGCCAGCAATAACATAGTCATCAGAAAACTTCTGCAGATGGCTGCAGGTGCCGTGGTTACAGTCTGTTGTGTAAAGTGTTAGAGTGTGTACTTGCTTCTACTGTACCTCTGTGCTTTGTTCTCTCTCACCTTGCACATTTCTGCAGGCGTCTCTGGCTCCTGAGCTGCATGTATTCTGACAGCCGTTTCCACCAATTTTCCCAACACATGCATATTCAGTGGTGAGCATTCACAGCCTGTCTGTGTTAGACTGATGACCTGTCCTGGTTGGACCTGCCTCTTTCTCTTTGACGACTTGGACAGACTCCAGGTCGGAACGGGACAAAGCAGGTGTTGAAAACAGAAATGTGGTCTGGAGAGTTTTTCAAGGACATCCAGAATCTGCTCCACCAGCTGAACTACAGCCAGTTAGAAAATAATCCATATCCAGTCATCCACTGTTTCAAAAGGACAACCAAGAAGAAAATCTGATGACAGAACCTATGGACATTCAGAGCCATTGTTATCAATGTCCACACATTATACCCATTTTAAGAAAAAACGCCAGGGAATATGTTGTTGGTTTAACTTTGGCTTTACAGAAGACACAAGACAAGGGGTGGGGCAAGGGCTCTAAGGCTTTAGTGTATTTGTATTAAAGGGGTCCTAAAGGAAAAAATAGTCTGGGAAACTATGTTCTACGGGACAACGTCCTGATAAAAAGCTGAGAGCAACTAGGTAAGGACTTAAAGGTAGGTGAACTTAAAGCAGAATTTCACATTTTTTAAACCTGGAGTCTGTTTTCATCTTTCCTCTCATACATGTGAGTAATGAGGAAAGGAATGTTCAATATGGCTTCAGTATTTAGCCAGGCAGGCAGCTAGCAGCACAGCTAATGATAAGTATTGGGCAGCTGACCCTGCATCTAAATTCGCCCTAAAAACGTGCTTTTTCTCACACTGAAGTGCTCTGATTGTGTCCGACAATGTACTAGAGTGGAGAAATGAACTAAAGTATCTGTATTAACTGCAGTTTGCTATGTTTTGGTGTCTGTTTCCAAATCTCACAAAGGAGTTGCAACAGTGCTGTTTTTGGTATCATAATGTGAGTGTGAACTGATCGTGAGGGGAAACCCCGGGTTGAATTACTGAGTTGATAACCAGCTTCATAGGACAGCTCATCCAGATCCTGAAGGTCTGGATGAGTCAGCCCAGATAACAGAGAGATAATCACCCCTCCCAGGACAGGCCTAAAAGAATGAAAACAATGAAAAACTAACAGAACAACAAAGGAAAAGCTGCTAAAAGTAAAAACCAGACAACCAGAGAAACAAATGAGGCATTGGATAGACGTGGTGACAAAGCAAAGAAAACCGAGAAGCTTGTTTTTTATGATGTTACAGTATCTTGTGCTGTTTTTTTGGGTGGGAGGCAAAGAGTCCTACAAATGAGTCATAAAAGCTGCTAAAGCAGTGGTAGAGAGTAGGACATCAACTTTGCTAAAAGCCTTTTGTCAGCACCTTAAATAATCTGACCTCAGAGTGACTCACAAATAAGGATGCTGACCGAGACTGCAAAAAGCAGAACTTCACTAAATACCATTACAATGAAAAATGGCGAGGCCAGGTTTCCTTAGTTTCTCCCCAAAACAAAATCAAATTATATTTATAAAGCGCTTTTCAGCAACACAAAGTGCTATATATTATAAAAACAATGAATTCTAACATTTAAAAATAAAAAAAAATAAAAAATGTGTGTATATATATATACATATATACACACACAAAATCACAAGCGCACTCACAAACACTTGAATGTAGGTATGAAAATATAACTATAAATGAACATCTGGCTTCATGATGGTTAAACAAAATCTGTGGGATCCATTAACACCTGAAGCCATCCCACCTAGACAAGGGCAATTGCTGTGGCAACAGCCCTGCAGACCAATCAGGCAAAGCTACTGATGTGGAGGGTCCCCACAGGGAAAACACTGGAGAAGAAATAAAAATTAATAAATAATTGGAACTGTGTTAAAAGCTAAAAAAGGTGTGTCCTGCTTCGCTCTCCATCATCCTGAACACGACTGCATTTAGTCTCAGTGGGAAGTCACTTATTACAAGAGAGCCAGACCTTATTACCTACCGCTGTATTTCTCTGCCTGAGGTTTAATGCCCCGCTGAGTTTTCAGCATTTCTCACCAGGAAATGGACCGCAAGCTCTGAATTGCTCACAAGTGCAACTATACCTTTGAGAGCCTCTCTGGCTTGTGGTATTGTGCCTGTAATGGGCTGTGGTGCAGTGGTCAACACTTCTACCTCGCAGGGTGGCACCATCATTCACCGGATTACTTTTAGCCAGGCGCAGCATCTTCCCAGGGACGGCAAAGAACAGCTCCCCTCTAAAAGGTTGCTAGCTGTAGCTTCATATTTTCTTGAAGGGATACATGTTTATATATATTTTTTTTTAAGGTGGGTTGTTTGAAGAATTTACTGTACAATTAGTGTCTTACCTGCAGCAGAGCAACAGAATCCTCTTAGTTTGGAGTATCAGGGAAGATTTCTGACAGGGAAGCTAAGCTAACAGCTTCAGGATTAACCTTGTACTTTTCCACTAAACAATTAAAAACTTGAGGTAAACACATCCAATGTTATTTTACTTTTTTCCCAACCGAAAAGCATGTTTTTCATTGTCTTCGTTGTGCAGTGGCTTCCAATTGTATATTGAAGATGATCAGCTAAATCCAACAGAGGTTGTCAACAATGTTTTTGCAAGGATTTTTATACATTTTCAAATTCTTTTTAACAGCCTTTATGGTTGATATTTTAAGATTAAATTGAAACTTTTGCAACACAGCAGCAACGGTGGATGCAATGACACTGGCCAACGCAGGGTTCTTTAGTTGAGAAAATACGCAAATACGGATTTTGGCTACTGAAACTGAGCGTTTTAGATGCCTTCCAGGGTAAAGGTTTTAGAAACATTTACATTTGAACTGGAAAAGTGGAGTTTTCTAGTCTGAAATGGTGCACCACTTTCTTTTTGCTCAATGCAACAAGTATTGTATATGCAAATCTTCCCTTTGTTTACATTTTGACAGGAAACTTAGCCAAGATAAGGCTGATTCTAACCATGTTTTTTAAAAAAACGTTTTACATGTTTTCACACAAATATACAGTTACAAGCTGACCACGTTGTGGAAAAGAGGATTTACAGCATACAAGACACAGTACCCAAATCCATTGATGCTTGTTTTGGACTGGAATGATCACACCTCAAGTTAAAACCGAACAACTTATAGAAGGAGGCCAGTTTTGCTGGAAAATGGGGCTAAAGTTTTTACATGTCCAGGACATCGCTATTATTTGTTCCTGAGCCTCTCTGCACATACAGAAAACTTTTATTAGATCACCTGTTAAGGGGGAACGGATAATGTGTGGGAACAGCCTGTCAATGCTCAGACCTCAGTCCAATTAAGAATCTGTGGCACGGCTTAAAGATTGTTGTACGCCAGCAGAACCAATCCAACTTTAAGCTGAAGCAGTTGTACTTTGAAGAATGGCAAGAAATCTCAGTGGATTAGCTAACGGAGACGAACCCTAAGAGATTTGCGGCTGCAATTGCAGCAAAAGGTAGCTCTACAAAGTAATAACTCCAGGGAGTAAGTAGTTATGCAGGCTTGTGTTACATGTCTTGTAATTTTATAGTATGAGCCGAACATTCAAGCCCAGAAGGTCTAATGGAGTCCTAAGATCTTATTTCATGGTTCTTGAAGATATTTTAACTCTCGACTGAAGCAGTTCTTCAATTCTAATTAAGTGTTGCTTGAGTTTCAGCCTTTGACAGCATAATGTCCGCATTTGGACAGAAAAGACTGATGTTGAAGGATGTTAAACTGGAAAGCCATGTCTGAACAGAGAAAGGGGTCTCAGGTATCCCCTTCCTAGAACCTACAATGCAGTCTTGACTCTCCTCTCCAGGAGGGCTCACAACAATTCACTACACCTTGTGACTAAACTTTTGGTTAAGGAGGTAAACAGCTCACAATGGCTTAACACCCCACTGTGGTCAGGAGAGTCTGACACAATAGCCTCGTTTCCACTGAGGAGTACGGGTCGGGTCGGAACGGGTCGGTACGGTCCTGAATGGTCCAGCCCCTTCAGAGCAGCATTTCCACTGAAAGTCGAGCCACCGCCGGCATGCGGGGCTTCCAGCGCGGCGTCATGGTAGCGAGACACCAAGACATGTGAAGCTAAAACAACATGAGCTATGTCTCTATAAACGTTTTAATTCCTCGCCGCTGCATCAGCTGATTTTACGTGACTTCAGCTCCAAAAGTGGGAGGAAACGTGAAAGCTCCAGAGCCGACCAAACCCTGCTGATGTTTGAAGCCTTTTTTATTGTTTATTTCCAGTGTGGACTGACGGAGTTTGTGTCGCGTTGCTTTGTGAGTTGTTTTGTTTTTGTTTCTGTCCGCGAATCAATGCTTGGTATTGCATGACGCCAGCAGCTCTGCCCAAATCGTACCGTTCCATTTACGATGGACCCACAACTGAAGTG
>JAVQJG010018095.1:0-18409 GCA_036024015.1 Craterocephalus amniculus | reverse complement strand
CTATCTATCTATCTATCTATCTATCTATCTATCTATCTATCTATCTATCTATCTATCTATCTATCTATCTATCTCTATAGATATGGGGTACTTCCTAGGAAAAAAAAAACTTCAGGTAACTAATGTCCCCTGTGTGGGTATGAACACATCATGCAGGATTTACAGCAAATTGTGCCAAAGAAATGAAAATATCTCCCATATTTTGACATTTTTAGTGAAAGGAGAAGCAGTTGAAAGGTTTTTGTGTAATATCTGGATGTGAATATAATTTGTTTCATTAAAAAAGTAAAAACAGTTTTTTTCCAATATTACATTGTAATGCCAATATCGACTCATAATATCAGACATATAGTATTTTACTCCGTCTAACTTTCAAGTACCTGCATGTTTTGCACACCATTGTAAAATCAATATCTTGAGATGTGAATGATGTGGAACATTCCAGGCTACAATCAGTAGTTTCAGGAAAAACGTCTTACCAAACAGTCATTGATGCAGTTTATCTTTGAAGGCATGTTGTACACCAGTAGCAGATTATATTGCAATAAAAATGTTCCTGTTATATCAGCAAGGGGCCAGTAAAACTAGTCCAGTAAAATAAATTACTGTTGAACATGTATTTCCCATGAGTCTTTGCACAATTGATGCTAAAATGATTAGGAGTAGGTCTGTTAGGTTGAACAAACTTAATTAACTTGAATTTAGACACTTGTTACAAACAAAAGCAATTAAGTTAAAATTCCAAGTTAAAGTTTTCTCTATTAAAAAGATTTAAATGGGATTCATGTAAAAAAGGCCTTTATATTAACTACAAACCCTGTTTTAGAGTGTAGACAATATGATTCAATTCTAAAAATGTGAAGGATTTTCATTAATCCATAATCCAAAATACTTTGATGATAGGACCAAAAATAAATAAATGCAGGGAGGGCTGCAAGATGAGATGATGACAATGCCATATACTATTGTTTTTACATTAAAACATCTGTTACAAACACCAAAACTTAAAATCTATTAATTTTAAACATGAACAATTTGGGCTCTTTAAGGGAATCAGCGAAGTACAGCGAAGCTGAAATACAGCCGAGTTTATCCTCTCAGGCCCCACAGAGACAAAAGGAAATGGAGCGTAAAACATGAAAGAGGACCAACAAAATAAATACTAAATTAATACTGAGGCTGTTGGCGCAAAGATGTATAACCAGAGTAATGAATTCATACCCAGACAGGTCTGCTGATCAGCTCCATGCTAACGTCCAGCCGTCACCGTCTCTGTAAGAGAGGTCAGCGGGTAACATGAAGAAGTCCAACCTCCCACCGTCTGCAGAGCCTCACTTCCATCGCTTCATTTAAAACACTCAGCCCACCCTTTTTGTCAGCTCCCAGGGGGTCCCATCAGAATAATCTAATTTAAGCAAGTGAATCATAACTCCACCTGCTAATCACCAATCACATATCCGCTGCAGTCTCCAATGGCTCCATGCTTGTTTTGCTGTTTTCTTCCTTTTTAACCATGTTTTTTCTTAACCCCCACAATTTTTAATTGTATTGCTCCATTAAACTCCATATGCTTGAAGCTGTTGTATAACATACTTTATTTTGTGCTGATTAGTGCTGTTGATGCTGTTATTTTTCACAGTTTTTGGAAACATGGTGTGCTGTGAAGTGTTTCCCAGGGATTTCACTCTGGAGGAAATTGCTTCTCAGTCTGATTTGTTTTTAAAAATGATCAAATTTCCAAATGTTTTTAATTTTTTTTAATCAGGGGTTTTGGTTGTTTTGTTTCCATTTGATAGTATTGAGACGCGGCTCAGGAGACAGTGTGACCTCTCAGGTGCAGCTCTGTCATTACGGATGATTCATCGCCACAAACCCATCTTTCAGTGTTCATTTGTGAAGATAATTAGAGTGCATTTGGGGGGTTTGAACCTGCCGACCGACCTTGAAGAGGGCTGCTATGGAGTTACTGCTTTTCTGTGTATTTGTGCGTGCTTGTGTGTGTGCTCTGGAGCTGTGCTGACTGACGCAATCAGACTGAGAACATTGGTACCTTCGATTGAACAGAGGAAGTGTTTTTTTGGTGCTGAATGAATTAACTTGCAGAAGTAAATGAAATGGGCGACCCTCTCGATGTTCTGGATGATACGTCTCTGATAAATCACATCCGTACGATCCGATTTTATTCCAGGAACAGGCTAATCTGTGGACACTTGCATTATAGAAGCTTTTTTTTTTTTTTTTTTACCAAAGATGCCTCAGTATTTTAAAGGGGAGCAGAATAGTCTATTTCAGCTCGAGTCATATTTTGAGCTTTTAAATTCATATTAATATAAATCTATTTATGTAATTATCTTTAGCAGAGCTCTATCTTCAAAACAAAGCTAATATAATTAATCATTGTAAGCTAATATAAAGAGCAATTAAATCCGTTACAATAATATCATCTGGGCTCTAACTCCTTGGTTGAACATTTGCGGGCATGGTATGCTTGTGGCAGCTATTGTTACTGTAGCTCCCTTCTCTCTTCTCTCAAACTCCAATAATCTGCCTCATCCTCAGGAGTTACATATTCTTTCGAATATGAACAAGAACTCTGCAAGACATGAGAAAAGACTTTGATGTAGAAAATCACTCAGGTCCCCACCAAAGATGAAGGACAAATCAGAGAAATTCTTAAAAGGAATCAATAGAAGCAGAACAATGGCCTCCCATGTGGAGTGAAGCCGCCTCTTTGTACATTTTTCTGATTCTTTTCTTGCATCTTTGTCTCTCCCACCTGTCATGCGGAGACAAGGAAGAGGAGATAAGGAAGAGGCAAAGTGGGAGAAATGCAGCTGCATCATCTTTACATTGTTTGGTTGCATTTTAATGTGTTTGTGACAAGTTATATTTGTACTTTATACTCAATTTGAAAAATAGGCTCACAGCCCCTCCTATATGGTAGTGTGCATTCTAACACAGAGCTTCTCTGGGGAACATCTTCGTTCCTTCAGGCGCATTTAAGCACATTCAACACTGTAAAAGCTAACACGTTGACTTAACTAAATAAATACTTTAAGTTCATGAAGTGTGGAAGAAATATGATAAATCTTGTTTTTATTTTCAAAAGCACATGATGATTTCAAGTTAACCTTATTAAACTGTAACTGATGGACTCATATTTGCTCTCTCTTTGCAGCAGGAACTTCCTGCATGAATAATTGGTTTTAAATTCAGGGATTCCTGGTAATTTTAGGCTAGTCATGTGACCACGAAGAAAACAATTATTAATTTTCATCATCAACCAACATTATAACATGCAACCTGTCGTTTTAGGTCTATGACGTGCTGTTCATATGAAATGAAGGTAAAGACCAAAAAATATATGCAGTCGATAACTTGACTTCTTACTCGAGGAGCTTTGAAGAAAACTTTGAGAGTAGAGATTATTAAGGGGGGACTGAGATGATTATTCCATTATAATTTACTGCTGTTCATCCCAGCAGTGAGAAATTTTCTAATCAACTAAAGTGTTTTAGTTTATTTCTCATTTTTCTAACTTACTGAAATCATTAGATTGTTTTCGTTTAAGTTATTGATCAACCAGTCAAATAGGAGATAAAAATTTTAAAAAGTACCAGTCACAATTTTTCATTTACTCATTTACATTGTTTTAACTTAAAGATTTTAATTAATTCAACTTTGCACTCCAAAGGTGATATGAATTATTTAAGATGAGCATCAATAGCAACTACATTAAAATGAACGTTTATCCTTCAAATGTAACTTATTAAAAGTAATGCTGCATTTTACAGTGAAGATGCTGCATTGAGATTGACTCCTGCTTTACAAACAGAGGAATGAAGGAGAGAAGAAGTATATGTATTTAGATTTAAACATGTGATTACTTTGCTTTAAGATCCCTGTTGAATGATTTACAGTAAAGTTCTGATGTCTGTTTCCATCTGTCCTCCTGGACGACAGACAGAGGCAACATGTATGCTGAGCAGAACAAACTGTCTTCGTCACACATAATAATCTTTTGTCCACAGTCCATTTGTCTATTTAACTGGAGGTCTGAAAGGATGATTCTCAAAAATAGTTTTTTCCAGTCCTCTGACTGGAGTCCTTCAGACAAACAGACCCAGAACATAATAGAAACCTCTGCATGTTCTTGTTCAATGTCATGTTCTGTTTTTAAAGAGGTGAAAAAATATTCCTTCAAGGCAAAATAGCTGTCTTTTCTTTATGCTGCAAAAGTTTGACGTTTTCAGCTTTTCAGCTTGGTGAGTGACGAAGCTCCTTGTGTTTGCTGTGCTGACAGTCAGTGTTGTGCTGGCTCCATCGGGGCGGTGCAAACCACTGGCCTGTTTCCAGACGTCCTGGTAGTTTCATTGATGGTGTGAAAGGCTGTTCTCACCTGTGTCGCTACAAGATGGTGTTTTGGCATGAATGAGTAAACCTCTGATGAATCAGGACTAAATGAACTTGAAATAATTATGGGACATGTTTAAAAGGGATTGTGACAGAACCTGGAGGAATTCAGAAGAGAAGATGAAGATGTTGGTTATCTAAACAAAATGGAGCTGCTTCCCCCCTCAGTCCTCTTCTTTCTTTTTTTGCTGTCATGCTGAATTAATTACAATAAATGTCGATTAGCTGTTTGCTCCAACCCTGAATGAACTAATACTTTCCTACAGCTGTTTCGTCACTCAGTTCATGCACCTCACTGATTTCCCACACATGTGACCAGCAGCTCCAACATTTCTTTCATCCATTTAAATGTGTCAACACCTTTCTGCTGGATTTCGTTTAGGAGGTCATACCGTGGGCTTGCTTCAGGGATTCTTCTAAAAGATTTGAGCCTTATTTGTGAAACTGCATCGTTTTGCGTTGATGTGCTCAGTCAAACTCACTACATAAAGTTTTTAGTTCAACCCTCAGCTGGCATCCTTACATACACTGATCATGTCTTTACTCTTCTAAATTGGTATGTATTGGTGTTAGAGTTGTTCCTCTCTGTTGGATCTGTGATAAACTGGCAGCTGGAAACTGGGAAGAGCAGGAATATGTGGTGGTTTGTTAGGCATTGTGGAGCATCATAGCTCCATTAGATGGATTGGACTGTCTTTTTTGGGAATATTTATCTGTCATTACTTTGATAATTTAAATCAGAATCTCATATTAGTATCAATAGGTGCCAACATGGCTAATAACGTCTTTCATGTTTATATAGTTTAAATGATATCTGCATTAGTTTGAGCAATCATTTACTTAATGTTAGCCAGATTAAATGGTTTTATGATAAACAATGTATACCTACCTTATTTTTGCTACATTTTGAAGGGTTTCTCTAACTTTTATGAGCCCTGTTTATAATGGAAGAAACAAGCTGTGAGCCCTTCCAGTGGTTTTAAACAAGACTCTGGTAGTTTTAGTCAAGAACAGTTTTGCTTTTGACATGTAAAACCTATTAAAAAAATATTCAACCATTTCTGTATAATGATCCCTGAAATTGAATTTTATTTCCAACAGTTCATCTGTAGCAGCGATGATAATAGTGTGATTTTTCTTTAGTAGTGTGATTCAGAATCACTTTTTACACCAAGACCCGGCTCTGTTGGCGCCACTGCTTGACTGCTTTAGCTTCTACTGAGCACCGGAGTTTTAGGCCCAGCCGTATGAATATGAGTTCATTTATCTTACACTGCAGTATTATTATCTGGGGGCGGTACACACACTCACACACACACTCACACACACACACACACACACACGCGCGCACACACACACACACACACACACACACACACACACACACACACATGCACGGTGAGGAAGTGTCCTGCCTGGAGACTGTGCTGACATATTTCACAGATAGATAATTTATGCAAAACCTAATTCATTCTCCTTCAGTGTCTTTGCTGCCGTTCCTGCTCTTTTTCTGTTTTTCCTGCTCTCGGTTGTGTGAAGTTTCACGGTGCTATTGTGTTTATGTACGTAAACACGGACATCTGCGAGTGCTGGAGGCCCGTTAGCTGATGGAATATTCATGGATGCCTCTGAAGGGTTACGAGGGGTGAAGCAAGAAGAGAGAGAGAGTAAAACGAGGGGATGACACACGTCTGTGCTCCTGTCCTTTCAGCGCGTTGTACATCGCATGTGTCTGTTTGGGCTTTGCTCTTAAATAACTCAGAGGACTGCCATGTCGGCCTGCATCAGGTGGTTTGCTTTATAAGTCACAAGTTTCCCTTTTACGCAAACAAGCTGAGAGAAAGCTTGCCAGGGAAAAGGTTAGAGAAATGGGGGGGATGCAGGAGCAAAAGACCAGGTTTCCAACCTTGACTGACTGCTTCCATTACTTTCAGACCATCGGAGCTGCCTTGCATTTCCAGTACAACTGAAATGCTGTAATGGACGATCTTAAAGCCCACCTGCTGAATAAAAGGATGACAGCCCTGATTTAAAGAACCGGCTGATAGCAGTGATTTGTTCCACAGCACTCAGAGCGACTTTTTTAATCCAAATTAAAGCAAAGAGCATCAATGCCTAGCCAGTGATCGACAATCAGCTCCCCTGAGGATGAAGCTACTCTTCAGCCACAGTTCACTAATCGGGTTTGGGGTGCAGAGTAAAAACGCTGCGTGACCAGTTAGACCCGGAGCACGATTCCCTGAGGAAACAGCGTCTGAGGGACTCACCTCGTTAGCTTCCAGAGATAACAAGGCTGAAAACCTTGAAGGCAGGAGCAGAGTCCTAACCTCAGAGGTCTTCCCTCACTTCCTGCTTTCCCTTTTGGTTGTTCTGTGTTTTCAGTTTCAGAGCTTTTCTGTCACTTCCTCTAAATCTGAGTTTTGTTTGAGAGGGAAAGCTCTCTGGGACATAAGGTTTGAGTAAAATTACTTAGATTCTTTTAGATTGATGCAGAGCCTGCTGCACAAATTAGGGTGAAAAGGGTGGAAAATGTTGGATTCAGTCATCAGTGGGCTCACAGCATAGATCTGACTGAACATATCAACCAAATGATGATGCATTTGTAACCTAATAAATACAGAAATATGTGGGTTTGTTTCCATTTTCGTAGTTCCAACAGCCAAAAACTTCAATTTAATGTGGACACTTTGATATCTAAAGACGTGATGTGTAACTAGATAAAGTCAGACTGTGCTACCTTGGACAAATTTGAGGTTAAGAAATAAAATAAAAAATGTGTTTGGCTGAATATTTTCCCCTAACCAGTGGTGTTGTTTCATAAGTGGTGAAAGAGCCTGAATAGTCACCGTTACAACAAGGTATAGTGCAGATTGTGCTGCTGTTTTAATTTTTTTGGTGGACTGGGTGTTTGCACTGTCCCACAGTGAGAAGGAAAAAAAAACAACATATTGGCCAATTTTGCACTTTTTTCATGGGGACCTCAGTGGTAAATGGGATATTTCTACGCAACCACAACAGCTTGGCTCCTCCTCCTCATGCTGGTCACCAGTCTGGACACATTTGCTGTGGGATGACATCAGCCCTCAAACAGGAGTTACTGAGAGACAACCAGTGTGGTTGTGTTGGTCACTCTGGCATGCACGAGTGCTAAGCTGGGTCGTGGTCTGGACTCTCATCTCACTCCTCTCATCCATTTCCTGTTTTAACATTTTACATAACTGTGGTGTAATGTTTGCAGGCCTGAGCACTGACCAGCCCTCCTGCATGTTTCTTTTCTCCTTTTCTGCCTCTGAAAAAGCCCACGGAGGCCCACCTGCATCAACTCTCCATCAGAATTTTGGCTTCAGATGAGTCACATGTTTGAGGAAAGAAAGCCTCACCTCTTTCCCAACTATTCTTTGCTGCTCTAAGATATAACAAGCTCACACCTCCCACTACACTGTCCCCGCTGTTCTCATTGTTCAAAAGCAACCCTTTCTGACTGCACCAGAGCCTTTCCACAGGAGCTGAGCTGGACTATGATGATATGGAAAAGGAGTTTTTTTGTTTTTTGCTTCTAAAACCTTAAACATTGTGCGATAAGCAGAGGATGACATAACGGTAGTTGTGTTGGTAGGGGACACCTGGTCGCAGAGGAGACTGAAGGAATGTGATGCAACAGTAGTGCAATGTGACCACTCATTTTCTGCCCACTCATGGCGCCGGGCCGACTATAGAGGCATAATGTAGTGGAATATCCACAGTATGGCCAATGTGTTTGTGCGACAAGGGTCCAAAGTGGAACAGAATGATAGTAGAAATACATAAAAATAGACACTAGAGAGGATTTGTGTATGTGTTTGCGGGGGACGCTGAAAAATCTTGGTTTTGGAAAGACGTAGAAAGTGTGCGTCGGGCTTGAAGTCTTCATGCTCGCTGGGGATTCTCAAGATTCTTTTTGTGTCTCAGGAAAACCAGGTTACCCACTTGCTTGTCGCTCGTTACTGGACTGCTCAAACTCCCTCCGGTGAGCCTAAAAATATCTGCTCACATGCTGAGATTGCACCACCTGTGTTTTATAAGATTGTCTTGCTGACATTTCTGAAAATGTTTGTGATTTCTAAGCTGCTGCAACACATCCCCCTGCTCAGGAGAAGTTCCTGTCATCCTGGGAACAATGCACGGATAAATGTGCAGTTATGGGCCGTATTGACCGTATCCATCAGAACAAAGATGAATTCTTCTGTCTGTCAAGCCTCTTTAACAACCTGCCACTGAACTGACTCCAAGGATGCAGAGAATAATTACATCAGTGGGATAATCTATGTGTTGCAGCTCAGGCAAAACACATGGATTTCCAATAAATATGCAGCTAAAAAACATCCCGCTTCAGGCGGAGCGACTCTGAGCAAGACTCAGAGGAGCACAGTGTGTTCTCTGCTGGATCCTGCACATCTTTACCTCTGTGACTCTGGACGGCGGATCTGCCGCCTTGGTTTTACACCGCTTCTTGTTTGAAAGCCGTCAGCTTGGAAACCATTTAGCAGTTTGCAGGACTGCATAGATGTGGGGCTCTCCTTACACGGAAAACACATTTTTGGTAATTATGGATCATAAAAAACAGTATTTTGGATTAAGTTTGAAATTGTAAAATGCCATATACCAACAAGATTAACAGGCTGAATTATTGCAGCTTTTTGCTTAGAGTAAACTATCTCATTTTACATAACTCAGTGCAGTTTCTATTGATGTGTGTGCATTTGGTGGGAGATGTTTACCTTGCAAGAGACAGTGGTTTAGATTTTACCTGAATGAGTTACTAGTAAATAAACTTGGTGCTGTAGTACCAATGTGGCTGTTTACGCGAGCATCAAACTGCCAGTCTGATAACAGAGTAATCAGATTATTGTAATAATGGTACATTTGTAAAATGCTATATTTGAAACAGCCTTGTTGACACTTTCCAGCCAATTATCAGAATCTTTTCAGGGTATGTGCATATTGACATAACTTGTTATTTTCATTACATCCGGTATGTGCTGAACATGACAGGCCCCACAGTGGGAGCTAATAAGCCTGCAAATAGACTATTTAGAATGAGTTAATAGCCAGTTTCCATCTGCAGTTAATAGTAATTAATAATTATTAGAAAAACAATAATGAGCATAAGAAACGATAATATACAAGGTATACACAGTTTCTCCCCAAAACAACCCCTAGCACTCAGACACACCACACAGCTCTTTCTGTTTTTGGGCAAACGTTTTTTAACCTCAATTTGAGGTACGTTTTTGCACATTAAATGAACACGATGCCAATAAAATGTGCATGAAAAGTATTTCAAACTGTTTGCTTTGTCGGCTTTGAATCAGAATAGCTTAATGCTGCGTGCCCTCACAATCAAATTGAGGCAAGTTCTTCTTTTTTTTTTAAGTAAAAAGTTTCCCTCTATTAATTAAGATGTTGGCCAATTTAAAAAAGGGTCAGAGCTCTTATTTGACCAAAAACTCTTACTTTGTCCTTCACACTATAGCAAAACAAGTGAACGATTGCTCACAAATTGGCTTAACAATTAACCTTAACTGCAGAGAGAGTTATTGAATTTTTGCTGCGTGACTGATTCAACGTCTGAAGATTAAGCTCTGAAATGCTGATACTTGAACTTGTGATTGCCTCGGGACAGAAATCAGTGAAAAATACAAATCACCTGACATGCTGGAGCAGTTATAAACACAGACTGAGATCCATCAAGCATTCACTGCCTCACCACTGAGGAACAATACATTTTTCAAAGCGGCATTGCACAACCAACATTGAATAAATGAGATACAATTTGTCTGCATGTTTAGTGCGTTGTTCCAATGACATGAAAATATATGTATGGAGCCAGCAGAGCAGAGCCTTTCACCCCCAGCGCCACAGCACACACTCAGGGACGCTCCCTCATTCCTGGGCTCCATAAATTACTCCTCAGTTATAAATAATACAGCTTAGTTTTAAAGTTGCACTCATGCAAGTCCAACTTATAAACATTACAGAATTCATAGAGTCAAGATTCCCACTGACACAGTCACCAAAGAATCCGTGTTTCCAGCCTCTGACCTCATCTTTATGGCTAAGAAAGAAAAGCAGAAAACAAAGAAAATGTGACACTCTAACACAAAAAAGGTGCAGCTGTGTCTCATACACCTCTCTTTTTTCCTGTGCTCATTCATCTTTTCACAGACCATGGAGACTGATGTGTGTGTGTATACATTTGTGCGCGTGTCTTGCATGAGTGATTGACCGGAGAGCTAGCATGATCCCATTTCAGGGAACAACATCCGTCATTTCTGCCCAGTAAGCAGTTACGCTTGTTCTCGCTTTGCCCTGACTTTCAAAAATGGGCAAAGTTTCATGCAAACCAACATTCAGACCTGTGACACAACAGTCCTGCATTAAAGATGAGGATAAGATGTGGAATCAGCAGATATCTCCCCCTGACATGAAATGGTCATGCACTTTATCTGATATATAAAAAGTGTTGCCTCCTGTTTTGTCACTTTCTTTCTTTAATCTTTTTATATTATTGTTATATAAATCATTTCTTAGTTTTTTTGCTAAATCAACCCAGTTGCGCATTCAAATGTAATTTTCTGGCTTGCGTGTGATGCGGTGTAGCCGTGGCTTGACGCTCCAGGCTGGAACATAAAGTTGTGAAGTGCAGTTGTTCAGCTCTGGGAAGCTGCAAGGCAACTAGAGTTCAGTAATGTGCATAATGAATGTCAGTCTGCCATCAAAATGACGCAGAAGCACAAAGTTTCAAGGTTGGGAAATTATGTAGTGTTGCTTTAAAGTCTTACCTGTCCATTTTTTACTTTTATTCAATAATCATTTGTTTCAAGAGTACAACTTAATTGAAAATCAGTTAAATGTGTTTTGAAATATTTAAGCCTGCTCCAAGTTTTCACAAGCAAATACACCATGCACACATTCATGCACCCCCCCAACAGGACAGGGTACATCCAGTCCATTGCAAGGTCAAGCAAATACCCAAGAGAATGAAGGATATACAAATCAAAATACCAAAATAATTATCTAACTTTCATGGGTCGAGGTTGTAATAATCTGGAATATTTCATTGAAAAATTAATAAATGATTAAAAATAAATTGTATTACAGCCATCTGTGATCTAAGCAAATAAACTAGGCAACAGTAGTGATTTTCATAACATCACATACTGGTCTTAAACCTTTCCATACCTTTAAAAGTTTTGGACAGGGAACCAGATCACAGATAAGATACCAAAAATAAAAATGACACCTTGCCTAACCACCAAAACACAAAGGAATAAATGAAAAGTAACTCCACATCAGCTTCAGCGTCGGCTGAATGTATGTGTGCATGGAGTGCAGGTAAGAAGACATCTGAAACTGAGCCAAAGTTGGGGGAGAAAGAACGGGAGGTACAACTAGACAGAGGGAAAAGTTTTACGCAAATAACACAAAAAAACTTGTATAACCCTAAACAGACTGGGAGAACTTCTCAAAAGCTAACATCTGACCATACCAGTTAGCCTCCACCTTGTCTTAACTTATGTCAACACTAAAATAAAGCTGTTGTGTGTTTGTGGTGAATCAAAAAGGGCAGATAATATTTATTTAGTAAGCAGTCAAGCTCACATAAACTTTACTTGTTAATTTTTTTATGGTTGCTTGTGGTGAGTGTTGATATGGCTGGAAGGGAAATAGAAAAAAAGACTTAAAATATTCAGAATGCATCAGTTTTGCATTTTCCTCATAAATGTGTCATTCAATCATCTAAGATATTTTGAAATAAAAGAAAACTTTGCTTGTTCTATAATTCTGGCACATTAAAAAGATAATGAATATAAGTAAATATTAAACAGAATTCACAGTTTAGTATCTCTAAAGCTACCGCCATGTCATCGAAGTGTTTGATTATTTTGAGACGGAAGTCAATTTAGGCCAGTTATTGAGTCGGCCACACATTCAGTTGTTTAGTTGTTTCACCAGAATAGTTTTGCATCTATTTGAGGTCCAGTAATATGTTTTCTGTAGGAAAGCCTTGACAGTGTTGCTGTGTGTGGGCCGCTGTCCACAGCGCTGACAGCCAATAACTGATGAGATGAACACAAAGAACACAGATAATGGATTCATGGTTTTCTGTACAAATTATATTTATTAAAAATAGGTACTGTTTGTTCTGGGGGATCCATCTTCATACGCTTCTTATAATTTTCCCACCGCAGGTTAAAAGCCTTGCGTAACTTTGTCATATTTGGTCAATCTGAAACTAGTGGTTGTATTCAGACTAGAAGTTAAACTTAAATGGCCTTCCTTGTCATTCTGTCCATGCCAGCAAGTGATTTTAATCTATTTTGGTCAATATGTGTGACTTTTGCACGCAATACATCAAGTAGAACAAATGGCCTCTGTGGCCTGTGAGTCTGTTATTGTGCTTGTGTCCAATAATTGGCTGTCAAATCCAGCTCTTACACCCAAAGCCATGCACAGAAAGAACAGAAAAAGCTCTTTAGCATCTCATCCTGTATTTATCTCCTCCCATCAGTCTGGCCCTGTTCTATCTCCCATTTCCCATCAGCTGTGTCAGAAATCTGCTGCAGTTTTTCGCTTTATCCTCCACAAATGTTGTGCGTCTCCCCCACTCCCCCATGTCACTTGGTTACAAGAAATTCTTTTTATTTATTTTTTGCTTCTGTCACCTGTCTGTCTGTGTCACTGCTGGCAGCTGTCTGCTCATGGCCAACAGAGATCACGTAGCGGCTGCCTGTGCATGCACAGATGCTTCACCGTCTTCCAGATACACCAGTTCTGACTGATTTCACTCGATCAATAAGAAGCAATGCACCTCTTTGTAAGACTGTTTAAAAGTAAGTACATTAATGTTTTGCTTTTACAGTTGTCATTTACCCATATAAGTTTCTTTTCAGCCGCTATCTGAGGATGAGTTTGCTGATGAGGAATTCTGTTAAACTCCTGTCATGTGACATCTCTGTGCAGAGATTATATCGTCAATGACTTCTTATTCCAGTGAATCTATTCCTGTGGTACTCAAACAACCACTGTTACTCACTCTCAGGGAGAATTTGGAAAACACCAGTCTAACCTAATGTGTATATTTTTGGACTGTGGTGTCTTGTTTCTACATAGTGGTCCTAAATTCATGCTAGACCAATTGGAGCAGTCTTCCAGGAACCAGTCCATAACACATTTGGTTCTCATGTAGACATGATGATACTTCCACCTCTGTACATCAGTGTCACGGCTTTGCACTCTCAGTATTCGTCCTGCCAAACAAACTGCACCTCTGCCAGAATTAAACACATTTATCAATCTTGTTCATGTTGAAAAAAGTTTAATATCAAAGTTGTTTTTTAAGTGCACGTTGTGCTTGACGTTATGTTTTTATTATTTTTTCTTAGGTATAGACTACACTGGATTCTTTCCATATTAGTCAAGTCTCAATAACAACTTTGTTAGTTCCTCTTGCTGACAGACACTACACATTAGCCCAGAACTTTAAATTATCTTGTTTATGCTGACAGATAATTTGGAAAATCACAGATGTGGTAATTTATTTTTTATGAATTCAAGTTTTAAAAAACATATAAAACCTGTTATTTTTAATTAGTTCTCAATTAAATTGTTACAAAATATGAGCTTTTCATTCGCAAATGAATCTGCCAACATAAAAAGTCTTATGACTAAAAATTTGTTTTTTTTAAAATCATTTTACCTTCTTTAGATGCAGTTTTTCTTTAAATCACGGTAAATCAGGCTCCATCTTGTCCATGAAAACATGTTGTGTTTGCTGAAAACAGTTCAACTTGATGGGGACACACAGATAGCTTACATGGAGGGAGTACAAGTGACATGAAGGTTTTTCTTGCCATCATGGCAGAAGAAACTACGGATACTTCCAGTGACTGCTTGCTGGCATATGGTCTGGATTTAGGAAAAATGTGCTGATTAAGAATTGGATTTTCTTTTACTACTTTACTCTTGCTTGTAAAAATAAAACTAATATCATTTACCTGGAGTTTAATGCAAAACCCAACTTTCACCGGTGATAAGACATAATGTTTAATTAGATTTTCCCTTACTGTAAATCACTGAAGCATGTCTACCCTGTATATCAGTTCTTTCTCCGGGTTTATTTTCCCCCAAAGTCTGATGAAAGCATCATGAATCTGCTCCTACTATTTGTTGTAAAGATGAATCTTGTGCAGCTAGTCTTGTCAAAGTTTACAAAACTGTGTAAATGCAGTTATTTATTCGCTTTACAAGTCGATGAAACGTTATTTTCACACTGTTGTTCACCATTAAATAAAGCGGACTGCTACAGTTTGAGCCCTTTTAACACCCTGATTGCGGCGCACACCTGTCCTCTGTTGCAGTAGCTTACAAGATAAATTTCCCTCCAGAAAACCAAAGACTCGTATGCATACATTTAGTTATATTTATGTTTTTGTTTCAATGAAGGGCTGGTACTCTTGGAAGAATTGGGTGAATCATTACACACAGTCATTAACCCAAGAGCACTAATGTCATTTACAGTGTGTAACCATTCAAAACCAAAGCAGCATAACCCAAACATAGTGTTCGAGGGTTAAGACAGTTTGCTTGTTTTCAACTCTGTTATTCATACTTGAGGAAAATTCAGGCAGGTGTCCTGAGGTAATACAACAGTTTATTGGTTGTTATGTTAGAGAGATTAAAAAGCCCAGCCTCGTATGACATTATGCCTCCACTGTTGCTTTTTTCTGCCGTTCTCTTTGCAGTGCATGTTTATGTTGTTCCGCCTTTATGCCTAAGTATTTGTCAGACTGTGAGCGTTGTGCCAATGTGACATTCACATCAACTCCAGTCTCTCACACATGGCTGGAACAACTTCCTCAGGACTAAATTGGTGTTGGCTCTCCACTGACCTCCACTGTACATGTCAGTTTCATTATTTCCTGCGGCACAAAGAAACCAACCAGTGCACCAGAGATGAAATGCTATGTTGGTCAACAAACTTGATAAAAGGAACAAGAAGTGATGCCAAAAAATTATTCAGCTTCTTAAACACAGAATTTTTCCTGGTTTTATGTGAGAACCAGTGCAGTGAGATTCACACTGTGTATTCATACATTGTATTCAACTAGTAAATGATGATTGTAAATTATGACAATGAGCTTCAGTGACAGATAAATGTTAGATTTCCTGGGTCTTGATTGCTTGAACCTGAGAAAGTTTTGCAGAAAGAAAATTAAAATAGTAAAATAGCAGCAACATAATAGTTGCAGTTCCACATTTCCATAGTTCCACATTTGCAGTTTTTGGGACAGCTCTACGTTCTGGTTGTGTGAAAGCTATACAACGTATTAGTTTGAGACAGAAAAACATCACAACTGGGTTTAAAATTAATCTCTTTCTAAAAAAAAAAATTTAAATTCTAATCAATATTTTTTTCATTTGTGCAGTTTCTAGACATCATTTATACACTTTGCATAAAAATGCTCTACTCCATGATTTTAAACATGATTTTTTATAGTAATGACCTGCGTTAACAATGGAGCTACTGTATAAAGTCATTTTTGCTACAGTTACGTTTTCTGATGAATGCCTAAACAACAACTTCATGTTACTGTACAACACAAACTTACAATCACCTGTTAATCAAATGTTATTCACAACGCACAAACATCAACCCAAAAGGTCTATTTTCATCACAATGTTTATTATGACTTTGTCTATGAATATTATTGACCACTTACAAACACAAGTGGTGAAATATTTGGTAAACATTCAGCTTTTCTGGTTGTTTGTTTCATATGCTGGTCGCTGCAGTACCTTGACTCCATCACTACAGAATATTTTTTCATCCAAAATATTTAGAAAGAAAGAGAGAGAAAGAAAGAATCCAGCATGGTGGAAATTAAATTGTAAAAAGTCAGACTGTATAAAGGTCGGTTGTCTGTGCTGCTAAGCTCATGTGGTATATCAGGATTCAGCTCTCAACTCAGACTTTAACTGAGCTTCAAGAGTACATTTCTTATGCACTTTACTCCTTCCCCCAGCTCCTTCACTGTTCTTTGATTTCCCCAACACACACACACACACAAATGCAATAACATTTTTCATCCTAACACCCCATCTTTCTGAGAAGATGAGTATCACAGGGCTGAGTTTAATGTGTGTGTTTGTACTTGCATAACCGTCTTTGTGCGGACCAGATAAGATGTCAGACTTTGGGGTTGTGGACCTTTTGTGACAAGTGGTTTGTCCTCGCTTTCTCACGCTCCTTCAAAAAGGCAGTTTGTCTAATAAGACTTTGAAGATGAACTCTTAGGAAAGGTTGAGTTCTGGCATTTTAGTTGCAGTCAGTAAGGTTAGGTTATGAGGCACTAAGTGATACATTTCATCAGCGGATGTCCTCGCAGAGACGGCCATATGTGCGCATGTTTTTGTGCGACTGAGGGGGAGCAGCTTTCCATGGCTGAGTGGCTGTGTCCTCTGCCAAGGACTGTGACTTCCATTAGAATAATGCATTGACACCTTGACAAAGGGCAGAATCACACACACCTTCACATGACGTGCGCATACACTCAACGTGCCGTAGTCCGTCACCTGAATGAGCAGATGTCTGCGCTCCGACTGAATGATGTCATGTGTGATGTAAAATCTGTACACTGGGCTCCAGCACCGCGCCGCTCATGTTTATCATGCATTCTTTCTGATCCAGGCCTCTGCTCTCTCTCCCTCAGACATCATTTTGTCTCTAGACTCATCCAGCATGAACCAGCAGCAGCGCGCGTTGCTAATTAATCAGCAGCCACAGACTGTCATATCAGCACTGCCAGCCAATTAAACACTTGGTTGCATAATGATATCTTTTGCAAGATTGCATAGATGTTTATGTCATAAAATGTTGGGGGTTGAAATTGAGCTAAATCATTTGTGCATCCGTGCTGATAGTTTGGACGGTGTTCTGTTTGATACTGTCGGTTTGGAATGAGTCACACACTGTAGACATGATAAAGGTGCTTAAATCAGATGAAATGAGTTATGCAGATATCCATGTTTTCCATTATATTTCATGCATCTGGCGTTTCAAGCCTCTTGTTCCATCATTTTTTCCAGCATGCATCCATCTGAGTCTCTTTGTGTTTAGCCGTCAGTCTGAGTTTTATCTAGTTCATGAGAGCAGAACAGCACACAGGAGGTGGATGTGAGTTTCTGTGAGGCGCACAAGCCTTTAGATTCTGGGAAACGAGACAAAAGTGGAACTCAAGTACGAGGAAGGGCCACTGGCGCTAGAAGGATGTGAGCAGATCCATCTGTCGAGGTCTTTGGCTGGCATTAATGTATGCGCTATGCCCATGACTTTGATGGGATCTGACTGATACTGCTTTCCACTTAAAGACTGTAAAGTTGTAGCGCGCTGTACAAGTTCTGCATTACCAAAGTCTCATCACCTCATAGTTCAGCATCACTGTTCAAAAATCACAAAACTAAAAAACACTTTGGGATGCATATTATTTTTTGAGCTCTTACAAAGAGCTTTTTACAGTTAGATGTGGCTTTCTATCCATGATTTCTTTTTCTCTGCCCCTTTTCAGTCATGGGTTTCCTTAAGGTTAAGTTTTTACAGCTTTATTAATTTATTTAATTTAATTTGTTTGTCTATTTATTTTGTTTCCCTTGGAGTCAATTTAAAAAAAAAACAAAAACATGTCCTGTAACTATTCTGAATATTTACACATCTTATCATCTGTACTAACTAGATATACTACTAGATATACAATCAATTTCTCAATCTGAGCATTAACTACCCGAACACATTTGTGTAATTTCTTCAAAAACGACTTTAAGTAGAGTGATTGGTGCTTTTATTCTATCCTTTACATTGTTATTCTTTGTTGCAAAATGCAGTTGCCAGCATGATCACATTGCCTCTGAGTCCATCTCAGGGTTCGTTTGAAATTTCATGTGTTGTTTTTATAGTTAT